>PVJC01010643.1:0-43270 GCA_004026665.1 Murina feae | reverse complement strand
CTCTACCCCCTCACCCCCCTTCCCCCCGTACCCTGCCTTAGGGATCATAACTCAGAACCATATGACCATGACTCTTCTGGTCAAAAGAAAACAAGAGACTCTGTGCTGACTGACTGCTATGAAGGGCAGAACTTTCTGTCAAGGATGTTTTAGGATCCTCACCTGGGGATTCTACTGATGGAGGCCAAGGCCACCTGCTCCATGTCTCAGGAAAAAATCTTCCATTGAGCCACTCTTGAGTGCTCCTTCTTACAGTTACAGGTTGTTATAAAAATGGAAAAAGGAAAGACAGCAGAGATCCAGTTCTGGAAGATCAAGTCTGGTTCACACCCCTTACCCACAGCAAGTGCATAAATCTAAGGCTTGAGACAGAAGTGCAGACCGATTTTCAGTTCCCTCTTCTTTGATATTCCATCTCCCCATTCTTTTTGCCACCCAATTGACCATCTTGTAGCCAATTGCCATTCTTTAGGCCAATCTTTTTTTTTTAATACTCTTGGAACATTTTATTGATGAATAATATGTATTTAGAAAAAATGCACATGTCTTAAGTGTGCAGCTCAATGAATTTTCACAAAGTGAACACATCATATAACTAAAACCTATGACCAAGGTCAAGAAATAGAACATAAGGTTCACAAGGGAGCTCTGTGGGGTGATAAAAATGGTCCATATCTTGATTATGATGGTAAGGACACAACTGTATGTATTTGTTAAAATTCTTTGAATTGTGGCTTAAAATTGAATTTCATCATATGTTCATTTTACCTCAATACAAAATAAATAAAGCAGTACCAGCCCTCCTGTGCCCCCTTACACTCATGGCCCACTTCCCACAAAAGTATCACGATTTTAAAAAATATGTTTTCATTGATTTCAGAGAAAGGGAGGGAGAGAGAGAGAGAGAGAGAGAGAGAGAGAGAGAGAGAGAGAGAGAACATGAATGATGAGAGAGAACCATCCATCAGCTGCCTCCTGCACACCCTTTACTGGGGATCGAGTCTGCAACCTAGGCATGTGCTTTAACTGGGAATCAAACAGTGACTTCCTGGTTCATGGGTCAACACTCAACCACTGAGCCACACTGACTAGACAAAAGTATCATGATTTTTATGCTAGGTTCTTTTGGCATTATTTTGAACTTCAAGTTAATGGAATCACAGCATATACTCCTTGAGGTCTGGCATCTTTTGCTCAGCATCATTTTGTGTGGGTCTTCCATACCCCTGATTTCAGAAATAGGCCATTCAGTCTCGTCACTGTCTGGTATTGCACTTTCCTATTTAGCTGTTTACCATAGGCAGGCATTTGGGTGGTTGTCACTTTGGAGCTTTTATATATGTGCTGCTGTGAACAGTCCAGGTGTCTTTTAGTGCCCACATGCACACACTTCTATTGGGAGCAGAGTTAACAGGTCATAGGGCATGCACAACTTTAGTAGACACTGCTCAAAAATCTCCTAAAATTATTACATTGGTTGATATGGAGTGTTTGAAGGTTCTGATTCTTTGACCAGTCTTGGTTCTACCTCTATGCTAAGTCTTCCCTAATCACTCTGTTCTTTGATCTCTTCATTCTTTAGATTCAAGCCACCACGTGTGTCTTGAGCACTTACTATGTGCGTGTCACCATTTACCCTTCTGGAGACACAGGAAAGAATGAACAGAAACCCTTGTCACAAATGAGCGGTTCATGGGGCTGACTAACTCGCATGACAATCATACAATGTGATAGGTAGCACGGGGTTAGATGAGGGTGTGAAGAATTCCCGTGGTTGTAATTAATAAACCCAAGTTGCTCCATTTTATCTAGGAAAACAAATCTGATAATACCCAGCGGTGGCAAGTTGGTGAGAAAACAGAAATGCTTATTGCCACTGTCTGTGGTGATGTACATTAGAGAATAATTTGACTGACCTAGTAAACTTGAAGCTGTCATGGCAGAATTCCACTAATTTCACTCCTGTGGGCCCTTTTTTGTCTTATCAAAAATTAGAAACAACTTGTCCACCAACAGAGGAATGGCCAAATAAACCATGTTGTATTATTGAAGTAGAATGTCATTCAGCTGTTAAAATAAATAATCTAGAGCTATGAATCTTGTCACAGATGTGTCATAAAAGTATAATGTGTAAAAAAGCAAATTGCAAATAGACTTGTAAAGTATTATATGATTTCAATCATTTTAAAACTCACAGAACAATACCATATGATGTCTGACTTAGGATACTGACTTAGGTAATAAAGGTACTAAATTATGCATGGGAAAGCTAATCACCAACTTCTGATTATTGGGTAATGTACAATTGTTATATTATTTTCGGTGTAGGTTATAGGTTTTAAACTAGGTATTAAAAGTGAGCAAAACTGAAAAGAAAAAACAAATGATGTAGTAAGGTTTGATGGCATCGTACAAGGTCAGTATTCTAACGCCCCTTGGCACATGTGAGTCCACAGAGGAGGGTGTGCAGGCGACATGGCAGTGGTGGTTTGGACACCTATAGTCACCCATGACAGGTGGTAAAGCCACTCCACTAGCCACCTGGGTTCCTCCAAGAGAAGCATGCACTGCCTCTCCCGACTTCCCCCTCTTTCATGTGCATGGTCTAGGGTAAACAGAGCCTCCAGCCAGCCCCGCCCACCCCACCCCCCACTCCCAGTTCCCTCTCCCCTGCAGCCCAGGGCTGCAGGAGGAGCTGGGAGGCAGCATGAAAATGCCAACTGTCAGCCTCTGGCTCCCAGTTCAGGCTCAAATGCCCGCTTCTGGGACATCTCCCTCATGCTGGACACTGGATCGGAAAATCATCTCAATCACCTGTTGAGATGCCCAGGTGAGGACCCCACAGCTCAGGGAAGACTTGCCCACCATCATAGGAGTAGAGCCGTACTGAAACCTGGATATGTGTGGCTCCAAACCCATATTTCTTCCTTCATCGTCTGTGCTTTGAATGTGACCATGGTATCCCTGATTACTTCTGTTCCCTCTGCGCCCCTCCCCTGCACCAAGCCAGCCGCTAGGTGGGGGTGCGAGGGAGTAAGATAGAATTCTCCTCTGAACACCTTCTGAATTGCAGCAGAGCCCTCTGAAACCAACGGGCTTCTCCCTGACCTCGGTCCTTCTGGGGGCCATGCCTCACCGTCACCCAGTATTTGAGTCTGCCCACCATTTGCCCTAAAAAAATTTAATTTCCAAAACCAAACAGCAAAAGAACAACTACACTATCAGCCCCTGCTGGCTTCAGTTGGATGAACCAGAGCATGGCATGCCAGGTGTTCCTACATCAAGTCAGAAACAGGAACCACAACAAACAGCTCAGGCACCCGAGGGCCGGGGATCCCATCATGTCTGGGTGTCCCAGAGCTAAGGCTGAGGGATGCACCTCACTTAGTCCTAACAGGGAATAGCCCCTCGGAGAGCAGAAGAAGAGCTAGACAAGGCATAGGTCAGAGAAAAGAGAGAACTAACCAGAAAAAAGAAAGGTGAAATGGCGGCTTAAAAAATCCCATATCCTACCTCATTTATTTGTGCCAAAGAAAGAGTTGATTTTCAGAATTCTAAGATTGCTATAATACCTAGAGGAAAAAGATCATTGCAAGTTAAGTTCATCCTCACCACACACACACACACACACACACACACACACACACACACACACAGGAGAGATGATAGATAGATAGATAGATAGATAGATAGATAGATAGATAGATAGATAGGATTGTTACTAGTAGATATAAAAATAGAGAGACAGAGAGAGACCCCTGGAGGAGCATGGGAACCTGTCATCCCTGGAACTGAGGCCCAGCAGGCCCCTGGCACATGGTATGGCTGGAGTCTGGTTAAAGAAAGGGGGCTCTCTGACCAGCATGTGTCCCACAGAGACTGTGCATGGCTCTGCAGTGAGCAGGAAGGTCCCAGCAGCGCTGAGGGAAGGAAGCATGGGCAGTTCTGAAAAGTCACCTGAGAACAGAATCTGCCAAGCCTGCTTGGAGGAGGTGGCCGGGACTCTAAGGTCTGGGGCGGGAGCACAGATGAAGCTTGAGGGAAAGGCCCAGCTCCAGTCCCTGTGGCCCCACTCTCCATGCCCTGCAGTGAGGGCCCCACTCCACCCCCAGCACCGATGAGGGGCTCAGGGGCCCTAGAAAAGCACCGGATGCTGTTGTTATTGTTGTTTGTTTGTTTTTTGTTTTTACCAGAGCCTTCGACTCAAATCCACGGAAAAAATGGTAGAGCATTCATTAAGCAAATATAGTTCCCAATTCCAAGAGAGTTCAGACTGCTGTGTGGAATACTTACACTAGCTTTGTGTTTGAGGAGGCATTTTAACTCTAAAAGCAGTGGCAGCATCCTGTGTTTGCAAACCCAAGGGCAGGACTTGGAAAGAGCCAGGGCTCAACACAAGAGAATTTCACCGGTTAATTTAAAGAGGAGAGAAACATATTGGACAGACATTAGGTACTTGACAAAGATTCAGACAAAACTCAGAATAAAACCACGTCGCATAATATTTCGGAGGGATGCTATATCAACTCGCCTTAGGTTTAACTACATTAGCTTAGAGAAAAACAAGATAACCATGGCTTAAGAGAGGTAGATGTTTATTACTCTCTTGTGAAAAACAAGTTTGCAGGAGATAGTGCCAGGCCACTATGGGATCCAGGTTCCTTCAATCCCTTCGCTCCACATTTCTCTTCAAGCCCCACTCAGTTCCTGGTCTAAGATGACTGCCAACGCTCCAGCCATCACATCATCACATTCATAGCCTAGTTAGAAAAAAAAAAAAAAAAAGCAAGGAGTGAAAAAGGGCTTTTCAGAAGTTGCAGATGCCATTTCTCTTTGCATTCCATGGACCAAAACTTAGTCATACAGCCACACTCAGTTTTCAAGAGACGATGAGATATATTGGTTTATCTGAGGCAGCCGGGTGCCCCAGCTAACAAATAATGATGCTGTGACAAATGAAGAACATTCTGCAGAGAAAACTAGTAGTTTCTCCCACAGGTGTCTAACCCATGTGCATCCTGACTATGACAATTGTAGACAAAATTTTTATGTCCAGTGTGGGCAGAGCAGGTAAGAAGTCCCTCTGCGGCTCACTGCCCAGAGCAGGCTTTTCCTCTGTGGATAAGCGATGATTGCTGCTTAGGTCCAAGGAGGAAAGGGCTGTGTTCCAGGAAGTTCCAGGGCCTTGGCCCCACACCATGCAAACCCTCAAGGGCATTGCAATGTAAACGTGACCTTGGCCTCTTGGCCCAGACGCCTCAGCTTCCACACACAGGGCCCTGGTGTGTTTCAGGCACCACTCCATCCCAGCACCTATCTCAGGGCCTGGCACCCACAGTGAGCTCTCAAAGAAATGTTTGTGAAACTGATGAATAAACCGATACATTCAACTGCCTCCCACAAGTGACTATTTTTCATGCGTGTGTAAACATGTTTAAAATATGACTGAATTCATAAATGTATAACTGTGTTCCATCTGTATTTTCTCAGTGATTTTCTAAGTGTGTATGTGTGTGTGTGTGTTGAGTTGTGGGAGGGTGGGCAGGCAGATTCTTGGGCTACACTGTCTGGGTTTGAATTCTTAATCTGCCACGTGCTTGCTGTGTGACCTTGGGAAAGACGCTTAACTTCTCTGTGCCTTGGTTTCCTCGTTTGTAATATATGATTACCAAATGGTACTGTTGCTCCAATGGTTGTCATGAAGATTTAATGAGTTAACAATGACGTTTTGTAAATTGGGTGTGTATCACTTAGAACAGTGGTCAGCACAGAGGCTTAAGTAAAATAAAACATTTGCAAAGTCTCATTTTTCTAATGTCATGAGGAGATTCTCCTCCCAAACAAAGCTGGAAAGCTGTGGGCTGGCCTAGAGGATTTTCAATTTGGCAACTCTTTAGGTTCAAGCATTTCTTAAAATGACCCCACTCCCAAGAACAAGTTAGCTCCTCCTCATCAAAGTCAGCTTCTGGTGAGTCTCCTGAGTGTCCCCATCTAGGTTAGCGTTTCAGTTGCTCTAGGAGAAGAGAATCTCCCCCCACACATGTACGCCTCACACCCCATTGACTTTGCTGATGAACCTAGGCAGGGACTCACTATGTTTCTCGCTCCAAACCCTCCACCTGCCGACAACTCTGCTGGTAGCATCCCAGCCGCTGACCATGTTGCAAACAGAGACCAATTCCCTTTGATGCCCAGGACCAGACGAGGTCCATATGAGGCTCTCAGACAAAGCCTCCCCTTTGTTTCTAAACAACTTAAGAATTAAAGGGGAAATAAGAACCTTATTTTCTCAGGCTCCTTTGCCTGTTCAAACAGAGAAAATACTGTATTTTTTAGTAGCCAAATTTCTTAGTACCCGAGACCCAGGGAAGGACCCAAAGAGACAGAGAGAGGCTGACTGTGGGAAGGAGACGGGAGCCCGGGATGCAGAATGGTGCAAAGCTTTGAATACTTCCTAAAGGAAGGGGCGGGGGACCCATGATCTTTATCTAATCAGACAGTCTACCCAGGAAGTCCCTGAGATCAAAGCAAGGGGCTTTTTATTTAGCCCTGTGTCAACTTAAAAACAGCCCTGGCAAAGCCACAGATCTGGACAAGCTCACACCTCTCCCCACCCCCACGGCCCTGACCTGTCTCTCCCATCTGAACCCTCTTAACATTCCATTTGGAATAAAACCATGGGATGAAAAGAGTCCCCGGGATTACTGTAGGAAGAGGCAACATATGACAGAGCAAGGCAGGAACCTTGGCAAAGCCAGTGTTTGCTGAGGTCGCAGAACAGCTAGATGTGCGCTCTGGGGTAGGTGCCACCATCTTCATGTCTCTGAGTAGATGCCCCACCACCGGCCATTCCCCAGGATCAAAGGAGTCCTTAGAGGGAAGATGCACAGCCACTTGCCATAAGCTTTATCCCCAGCCTGCCAGGCATTGTGCCGAACAACTCAGAGCAAAAGCAGGAGGTATGTGGGAGCAACCGGACCCTGATGTGATGTGATGAGAGACAGAGGCCAAGAAGGCAGAGATACAGTTCCTGGGTCGTCCTGGGCACAAAGGCTGGGATGATGGGCAGAGTCGGAGTGGGGGGTGTGCGTGTAGAGCAGGAGGGACACAAAGGCTGACCTGCTGAAGAAAAGACAGGTGCTGAAAGGACTGGAGACTGGTTCAAGAGAGGAGGTCACTCCTTGGAAATTCAATGACTCAAGGGTCACAAGGCAGGAACTCAGAATCACACTATGAAGGTAGAAAGAGCTCATCTTCCCGGATAATAGACTATACAATGGGGTCCCTCCTATAATGAGGTTCCCCCTCTATAGAAAAAGCTCAGCATCATTTCTCTCCCAGTGAAGTTCATTCCTCCCATACTTTTCTTCCAAAAAACATACAGGGCTCCCTCAATATAATGCTATTCCTAAGAGGCTACGCCTTCTTAGTCATTTACTTTGTTAGGCATTTAAAATACATTTCCTCTTATTTAATCTTTAAAAGTACTTTATAACTCCCACTTGATGAACTGGGTTTGTCGGTTTGGATCTGATTTCTCTTATGCATGCCATGGACTGTTGTTGGAGTTGATTGCTAAAAAGAAAAAGTTAAGCATATTTAACATTCACCTTGGACCTTGTTCTTCAACCCCAGCAGCTTGACATGGAGGCTTCCTTATGGCGACTGTTTTTCTGTCCTCTTCTTCAAACAAATACTGCATTTTTTCAGTAGCCAAATCAATGAGAATTGCATTATTTCTTGTGATTCTTTCTGGGTTTCTATGTAGTCAGTTCATCACTTTTAGGATGTGTTTTTCTCTTTAAAAAAAAGTTATCTATCGTCCTTCAAATGAGGACAACGGGTCTCACAAAGAGGAATTATACGTCTAATCCAAGAAACATTGGAAGCAATTGCTGATGGAAAGCACTTTCACTTCCAGGTACCATCTCGAGCTCTGGCTGTGAAATCACCTTTACTAACACTCACTAATGCTGTGTGACCCTTTACAAAGCATGTCCCCATGGGTCTATGACTTTCAAAGCTCCAAAGGTAAGGAAATTGAGGTAGAGAGCAATAAGTAGCTCTGCTTACAAATACTGAAAATATCCAGGGCATTGTCAGCTGGATTGCCTTGTTATCTGTAAGATGTAACTAACTGTGAGATGTGCTTTGAAAATACAACTTACAGCTTCAGGACTTAGGAAGCCTTGGACCCATAGGTGTGAAAGAGGGTCTTGCCCTCAGGTTTCAGCAGGATTTAAACTTGCATCCAATGTCTCTCCCAAATGAGTGGGTGTTAATAGTGATAGTAGGGGAGCCTTTGGGAAGGAACTAAACTCCACTTTGATTGGCTTCATTTTTTTTTCTTTTTTTTTTTCATGCACATTGTAGTAAATGTATATTCTTTTTTTAAATTTTTTTTTTTACATTTTTTAATGATTGGCTTCATTATGCTCTAATCATGATCGTCTCTTTGAAATGTTATAGAAGCTTGTGCTGACATGGATAGAAAAAGCTAAAAGACAGAGGTCAAAGAGCTGTCTACATGACCTCTTCACATTTTCTTCCATTTCTCAGGGTGGTGCAGGCAGGTGGCAGAAATGGCACCCAACTCCTCAGTAGGCAACACCAACTAGATATTAGTAGATATTAGTAGATAGTAGATATTAGTTCCGTGTAAAGCCGAAAGCACACTTTGAAGAAATAACCTCATTTAAGTTCCCTATTTTCCACATGAGAAAAGTAAAGCATGGGGGAGGGGGAGGAGGTACAAAAAAAACTTGCTAACTCAGCTGAAGAAAAACACAAGGACTCCGAGCTCTGACGACCACCTGTCAACACCATTTGGTCAGAAGATAC
Organism: Murina feae; assembly: GCA_004026665.1. Lineage (NCBI taxonomy): Eukaryota > Metazoa > Chordata > Mammalia > Chiroptera > Vespertilionidae > Murina > Murina feae. The sequence goes on along the minus strand of PVJC01010643.1, from coordinate 34,429 downwards.
TTCATTTTCTGCTGCTTCTTCTCTTAGTGGTCAGTTATTTCTTTCTTACTGATCATAAAAACAACAAACAAACAGAAAACAAATCAGAATGTTTCTTTTTGTTTTACACCAGTGATCCAGCCCCAAAGCTGCTAGATGCAAAGAACAAAGAGCCACTCCACCTGTGACCACCAGGGGGTGCCCACAAGACAGTCTGACAAATGGGAGGTGACCCTGGAGAGTCTCCCTTCTCATGGGAAACACATGTGATACCACAACTGAGACTATTATCTTTTGTTCTTAGCAAGGGGTTAGAGGTCTCAGGTCCCTTCTGAAGAGCGAGGTTGCACATCTGTCCTGGGACAGAAAATCTGCAACACATGCAAGCCTCGTGGTTAAGATGTATTTGTTTAGAGCTCTTGCTTGCTCCTCTGATGTCTGTCTCCATAAATAAAATCGGGAAAATCCTGTCGCTTTGATTTCCATACAAAGCAGAAGAGAGTTGTGATTAGATGTAGTGAGAGGGCTCACAATTTTTGCTACAGGAAAGGTTGCGGGGTGTGGGGGGGGGGGCGTTATAAAACTCATCCCTGCCCAAGCTGTTTTCTGGAGCAGCCATCTGATTGCCTACAAAGATTTGACCATGGACAAAACCCATCTAATGCCTTCAGAGACAAAACTCCCTTTGGGAGAAAGGCAGATCCAAAATACCCAGCTCTTCAGTGAATTCCACCTACATCAAAACACTGACATGTGGGTAATATGTACTCCTTCCTTCTTCCCATTTGAAGAACTGGGTTCATCAATTAGGGCATGATTTTCCACATATATACCACAAACTACTTGTATAGATGATTATTAAAAGAAATTTAATTAAAAGAAGAGTAATTAACATTCACCTTGGAAGCAAACCTTGTTCTTCAATCCCAGCAGTTAAAGATGGAGACATTTTTATGGATAAAAAAAGTTTCATCACATTCCTACCCCCCCCCCCACTGCCCCCCAAAAAACAAAACACTTATCTCTCTTACTGCTTGTTGTAGTCACATGCTATGCCTTCTCCTTCCTGATCCCTGGCAACCACTGACCACCATTGATTTGTCCTCAAATGTTGTGTAGAAAAGAACATACAGTATGTTCTTTTGTGACTGGCTCCTTTCACTGAACCTAGTGCCTTTGTGATTCATCCAAATTGTTGATGGTGTGTGTGTGTGTGTGTGTGTGTGTGTGTGTGTCTCAGTGGTTCATCACTGAACAGTATCCTACTGTAGGAATATACCACAGTTTGTTTATCCATCACTCACTAACAGACATTTAGGTTGTTTCTAGTTTCAGGCAATTATGAAATGTGCTGTAAATAATTGGGTACAGGTTTTTGTGTGCACATGAGATTTTATTTCTCTAGGATAAATATTGAAAAGTTGGATAACTGGGTCATATGATAAGTATATATTTGACTTTGTAAGAAATGACCAAATGATTTTTTGGAGTGCCTGTGCCATTTTTGAATTCATACCAGCAACATAGGAGCATTCCAGTTGCCATTCAATTGCACTTGGTAGGGTCAGTATTTTTTATTTTAGCCTTTCTATATGTCTCATTACCTTCTTAGTTTGAATTTTTTAATAGTTAATGATGAACATCTTTTCATGTGTTTATTTGCCTTCCATGTGGCCTCTATAATGGGAAAAAAAGGCATTTCAATTGTTCAAAGTTGTGTGTGGGGGGGCGGGGGGTGTTTTGTTTTGTTTTTAGAGATTCCCTGAGATTTTCTACATAGACAAGTATGTCATCTGCAAATGGGGACAGTTTTTATTTTTCCTTCCTACTCTGAAGGCCTCTTATTCCTTGTTCTTGCTATTATGATGGCTAGGACTTCCAGTTTAATGTAGAATAGGAATGAATATCAAGAGAAGACATCCTTGCCTTGCTCCTAATCTTAGACCATTAAGTATGAGGGTAGGTGTAGGATTTTTTTTAATGTAATTCTCAAGTTGGGGGTGTTCATTTTAATCCTTGTTTGTGGATAATTTTTACCATGAATGGCTGTTAAAACTTGTCAAGTGTTTTTTCTATATCTACTGATATGAACATGTAGTTTGTCCTCAGGTTCATATACTGGATTGCATTGATTAATTTTTGAATATTGAATCAGCTGTGCATTTTCTTGATAAGCCCGTTAGTTTTATATATTATTAAATTTTATGTTCTAGATCTGTACTCATGAGCAATATTGGTCTGTAGTTTTCTTATAGTGTGTTTAACTTTGTTATCAGAATAATAGCAGCCTCATAAAATTAGATTAGAAATGTTGCCTCTTCTTTATTTTTCCCAAGGACACTATTTAGAACTAGTGTTATGTCTTCTTAAAATAATTACTATAATATGCCAGTGAATAAAATCCAGGTCTAGTATCTTCTTTAGTGAACAATTTTAAACTATAGATTTAATTTATTTACCAGTTATAGGACTATTCAGGCACCTATTTTATCTTGGGTAAGTTTAAGTGTTTGTGGTTTTTAAGAAATTTTTTTCATTTCATCTAAGTTGTAGAATTTATGTGCACCTGGTTATTCATAGTATTTCCTTACTATTGCTTTAAATGTTTGTAGAGTGTCCTTACTGTTTTAACTAGAGGCCCAGTGCACAAAATTTGTGCATGGGGGTGAGGTATCCCTCAACTCAGCCTCACCCTCTCCAATCTGGAGCCCCTTGTGGAATGTCTGACTGCCTGCAGTCGGACATCCTTCTCACAATCTAGGACTGTTGGTTCCTAAGTGCTCGCCTGCCTGCCTGCTTGATTGCCCCTAACCACTTCTGCCTGCCAGCCTGATTGCCCCCTAACTGCTCCCCTGCTGGCCCGAACACCCCCAATTGCCCTCCCCTGCTGGCCCAATCATCCCCAACTGCCTTCCCCTGCCAGCCTGGTCCTCTCAACTGCCCTCCCCTGCAGGTCTAGTTGCCCCCAACTGCCCTCCCCCCCTGACGTGATCTCCCATAAATGCCCTCCTCTGCCAGCCATCTTGTGGTGGCCATCTTGTGATTATGTCACACGTGATGTCACCAAGGCTTTTATTATATAGGATGTTTGTTGGGTCTCTTCTTTTATTCCTGACATTGTTAGTGTTTTCCTTTTCTCTTTATCAATCATGCTAGAGTTTATAAATTTTATTGACCTTTTTATAGAACCACCTTTTAGTTTAATGGATTTTTTCATTGTGTTTTTGTTTTCAATTTTATTGATTTGTACTCATATCAAATATGATTTCTTTACTTCTGCTTGCATTGAGTTTGTTGTACTCACCTCTGTTACTGGTTTCTCAAGCTTGAAGGTTAAATTGATTTGAGACCTTTCTCATTTCCTAGCATAAGCATTTCATACTTTAAATTTCCCTCTAAGAATTGCTTTAGTTGCATTCCAGAGTCTTTTTTAAAATAAGTTTTTATTGATTTTAGAAAGAGGAGAAAGGGACAGGGAAAGAGAGATGGAAACATCAATGAGAGAGAAACATCTGTCTGCTGCTTCCTGCATTCCCCCTACTGGGGATTAAGTCTGCAGCCCAAGTGTATGCCCTAACCAAGAATGAACCTGTGACCTCTTTCTCGGTGCATGGGTCGATGCTTAACTACTGAGCCACACCACCGGTTGCATCCCACAGTCCCGATATGTTGTATTTTAATTTTTGTTTAGTTTAAAACATCTTCTAATTATCTATGTTTGTTTCTTTGTTTTCTTAATCCCCTATTTCCACTTTCCTGCCTGCTTTGGATTGTTGAACTTTTTGGGTATTTTACCCAACTCTCAGGTTGACATTTCCAACCATCCAGTGGTGCTGTTCTCCAGATTCCAGACACAGCCAAAAATAGCAAGAACATTCAGGAATCTCCTGCTTTAAGAAAAGCCATCATGCCAACATTTTAAAGTACCTGTTCCAGTAGAAACAGGAGTGATTATTTACATGATCAAAGGTTTATTTAAAGATTCTGTAGTGGAGTATTCCGTCTCCCTGTTCTGATAAAGTCACACTTAATTTTCTTTTGGAGCATCACCTCTGCCCTATTCATAGTTCATGTGACTTGGGTTATATAATCTTCTACTTATTTTATTTTTGAGATGAGGATTATTTTTTGTCACTTAAAATGGAAGGTTCTTGATGACTAATAAAAATTCCTATAAACAGGAAACCCCATAATGCTTTTAAGTTGTTTGTGTGGCCCTGCCTAGCTGGTTTGGCTCAGTAGATAGAGCCTTGGCCTATGGACTGAAGGATCCCAGTTTTGATTCTGGTCAAGGGCATATGACCAACCATCCCCAATAGAGGGCGTGCAGGAGGCAGCTGATTAATGGTTCTCTCTCATCATTGATGTTTTTATCCCTCTCTCCCTGTTCCTTCCTCTCTGAAATATACACTGAATGGCCAGATTATTATGACCACCCCGTCAGTACTTCATTGTACCACCTTTTGCCTTCAATACTGCGGCGATTCTTCTTGGCATTGACTCCACGAGATGTTGAAAGGTGATGCGAGGAATCTGACACCATGCCTAATAAATAGCACTGTCCAGTTCTGTGAGATTTCATGGTTGTGGAACCAGCTGCCTGATGGCTCTTTTAACTTCATCCCACAAATGCTCAATTGGATTGAGATCTGGCGATTATGAGGGCCACCTAAGCAAGGTAAAGTCTCCCTCATGTTCTTGAAAGCACTACTGCACAATATGAGCACCATGGCATGGTGCATTGTCTTGTTGGAAGAAACCATTTCCATTGGATACACCATCAACATGATAGGATGAACTTGATCAACAATGATACTTAGGTATGTTGTGCTATTCAGACGTTGTTCCACACGAATTAAAGGGCGCAAATCATGCCAGGAAAACATGCCCCAAACCATAACACTGCCCCCACCAGTTTGAAGGGTTGTACTCATGCATGTGGGGTGCATGTTTTCATGCTGTTTTCGCCAAATTCTCACTCTGCCATCTGCATGATGCAACTGGAAACGTGATTCATTGGACCACTTGACTTTTTTCCAATGCTCGACTGTCCAATCCTTGTGTTCCTGTATGAATTGGAGATGTTTCATCTTGTTAACTGGTAACTGCAAAGGTGTTCAAACAGGCCTTCGGCTCCCATATCCCATATAATGCAGTGTACAGCTAATTTGCCTACAAACGTCAGGTGGTCATAATAATCTGGCCACTCAGTGTGTGTGTATATGCATATATATATATATATTTTAAGTTGCGTGTGTGTGTGTGTGTGTGTGTGTGTTTACTCCCTTTTTTTATTATATTCCATGACTCTGGTCTCTGAATTCCAAAAGAACAAGGACTATGACTGTCTTGTTCACTGTGTAATATGCTGTGACCAACATATATGTGTGGAATGAATAAAGGGTCACTGGTCTTCAACTTGGAATGGTTTGTGTCAGGGTGCAAATGGGTTGGTTGACTTGACTGTAATGAGACTGGAACATGTTTCTTGACCATGAGTGGGCTGATCCTCAGGTAATTTCCAGTGTGGCTTCCTCTCTTGGGCCCTAGCCTTCTTGGGATACTCATTGATTGTGTCCCTGGAGATCTCAAAACATGTATCCCATCTTGGACAGTCCCTGACAATGTTCTTTCTGGTTTTTCAAGAAGAGTTTACTATCCTTACTTCACAATAGTACTAGCTTGTGACTTTGCCAGTCAAAGTCATACCTGCCTGTAGGACCAACCATGTAATTCGTGGAACCCAGTGCAAAATGGAAATGTGGGCCCCCTGTTCATAACTCATGGAAAACGTGTCAGCAAAGTTACTAAAACATAAAGCTATTTCCTCTCACGCTTTCCTTCTTGACTTGTCATGATGTTTTTTACCTGCTATTTAATGTTCTAAGTAAAGGACAATTAAAATAAAATTTTAAGTTATTAGGGTGAATTTTACCATTTATCCTTACATTGTGTAACACCAGCTTTAAGTGCGAGTGCAAGATCATTTAACTTGTGGGAGGAATCACCAAACTTATGCAATTTGTATTTCATAACTTGTATATATCCATATGTATTTTGTTCTTACCAGAACAATGGAAATGCTGCAGAAACAGACTCAAATGTTTTAATTTTACCCCTTTAAACATCCACAAACGACCGACAGACCCTACTTTGGGCTTAGTGATGATGTTATTTTCAGCATACGTACTTGGCTAATATAGAATATAAGTTTTCTTGATCCTTCATGTTTCTTATAAAACCATTTTCTTCTTTCTGCATTGGAAACAAGGTCTGGTCTGAAAAGAAAGTGTGGCCTCCTAGGGCTGTAAGTGCTAAAGTTTGCTTTGCATGTTGTAGACATACATGTTTTCAGTCTTGCCAAACCTTCATGCATCACAGGTCCACCAGAGTCTTATGCGCATGGGCCTTGGCAAATACTACCTGCAAAGGGGCAGCAAAGAACAACAGGCCCACACATTGTTCATATCCCTCGTGCACATATCTCGATTGCCCCGTCAGACTTCACTTACACAGCACAAGTTAAAGGATAAAATTATTAAGAATGTCAAAATGACAACAGCAGAGCATTCAACCAAGCACTCGGCCCTTCTGGGCACAATGTGTGCAAGTTTCATACCCATGAAACTGGCCCAGCATGTCTGTGTTGAAACCACCAATACAGCGATTCTGCATTTTATATTTGTTTTACAGTTCTACCCACACTTGACTTCCTGGGAAATCTATAAAATGCAGTGTGACATTTTGAGATCATTAACCACTTGACAGGGGAGGAGAGAGAAATTTAAAGCAAATGTGTCAGGAGTCACACCTAATCAAAGATCAACCTAAAGCAAAGATAAAAGCACCTTGGAAATTGCAACATGAGTCCATGGCAAGACATAGTTTGATCCCAAATATTTTGGGAACAGGTCAGTATGTCAAGGAACACATAGCTGTTCTCCAAAACATACTGAAATAAAAATATTCACATTTTCCCACCTGCCACATCCCCTTTCCATTGCCTCCTTTTAAAGAGACGAAGCTGATGTTCCCATCTGTAAGCTATAATGTTCAAACCTAAACAGCTTGGTGGTATAAAATGATTGTTGTCCATGTGAAAAAAAAAGCCTCATTGTTCTTTCAACAAGAAATAAATTTTATGATAAATTGAAGGTAACATTGCCCTTTATATATTATAAAAATTTATTTCTTGTTTCATTTTTATTATTTTTGAAATCTTGAAAAATGTATTACACATTTATCATCTTCTTAAACAGAACATACAGATTCTTATTTGACCTTTCCTTCAGGACTAAGGATGATCATGTGAAACATCAATTATTGTATTTTTTATTGGGTTCAGCAAAATTATTCAGGAGCATTTACAGACAAGGCATGATGCCAAGATTAATGTCTGTCTGAATCAGTGTGGGCTGCTATACCAAATATATCATAATCTGGGTGATGTATAAACAACAAGAATTTATTTCTCACGGTTCTGAAGGCAGGAAGCCTGAGAGAGCAGGGTGGCAGCATGGTTCGGTTCTTGGTGAGGACCCTCTTCCTGGTTTGCAGGCTGCCAACTTTTTCGTGTATCTTCCCCGGTGCAGAGGGCTAGTGAGCTCTCTGGCCTCTTCTGATCCCATTCTTGAGGGCTCTACCTCATGAGCTAATCTCCTCCCAAAGATCCCCACCTCCAAGCGTCATCACACTGGGAGAAGGGTTTTAACATTAATTGGCGGGGGGGGGGACACATTCCATTCACTGCAATGGCCCTTGCCGTTTGGTGTTTATGATCCTGTTGGAGAGGTAAAGCAGGTGTATAAGTTCAAAGTTCTTGGCAAAACATAGTGCTATTATATAAATCAAAACAAGTACTATTGGAACACAGAAGAGAAAGGAGTGAGAGAAGATTATGAGAATTCAAATGGGTCTTGAAGGATGATTTGGGGTGGGCATGCTAGGTGTGTGCCATGCTCAGAAATTCACAGTGCTGAAATGAAATGATAGGTGTGAAATAGAGCAGGGTGTTTTAAAACATTGGAACCACCGGTCATATGTTTGGCAGTAGATGAGCTTACATCTATCCACAGTGGGAGACATTAGAAGGTTTTGTAATAGGAGGATGACAGCAGCATTACACTTTAATGCATCGATGCATTTTGAAATGTGTAGGATGGTTTGTACCTATAAAAACTGTGGTGCTATTATAGTTTTTTGACTGGTTATTATAAGTTTTCTGTTACCTTTTGGGTTTCCAGCTATGCTTGAGTGTATCAAAATATCTATCTGGATATAGACACACTTAGGTCTATTAAAATTCTGCCTCTAGTCTACTAAAAGCTAGGAAACTAAACAACCAACATTATTGTAATTGCACTTATGCATAAACAGGCTTTGAGAAATAGACTGAAATTTGCTATTTCTCTAGAATATTTGCTGTTTTACTTAGTAAACAACAGGATTAGCTTAAGAGTAAAGTACACGGATATAGACTTCAATAAGGATTAAGATTTCTGAAGGAAACTTACGGTTTAAAATAGTGGAATTCATCATGACTATCTTTTCTTCCTACCCAAATCTCCTTACAATGACTGCCAGGGAATTTTAAAAAACAAATTAATCAACAAGGTCAAAGAGAATAAGAGACAATTTGCCATAAATGCTTTCAACAAATTTTTGGGAGGTGAGAAATGGATGGAGGAATGGTAATTACCTTGGCAGAAGGAAGAAAGGAGAAAGCCAATTGCTTGCAGACAAGTGGGAACAGAGCTGCTTCACCCCGAAGAACCTCTGGGTTGCTTAGTGTTTATCAGAAATGAGTATTTGAAAAGGAAGGTGAGAACAAAGCTCACAGCAAAAAAGGGCGTGTGCTGGAAATTGGCCCACAGTGTGGCTGAGCCCATCACGTCTCCACTCACGTGTGCATTCATGCAGCAGCCCTTTCCTTGCTTCCTGGCAGCAAGTTGGCGGTTTATTCTTTGGAGTAACGAGGTGGGGGAAGCGGTCCAGAGAAATGCAGAGATGAAGTAGGGTGAAATGTTTACATGCCATACTGTGGACTTCCTAAGCCCCTTCCTCACCCTGCTTCCAGAACTCACTGTCTCTCTCTCTCTCTCTCTCTCTCTCTCTCTCTCTCTCTCTCTCTCTCTCTCTCTCACACACACACACACACACACACACACACTGGCTAGAGATTCAGATTCTCCTCTAAAACAGTCCAGAAAACATACCAATGGATAATGACATTTGGGAGTTCTTCAATGAATCAGCGATTCATTTCCCCATCCCTCTATGGGGAGGTTTAGAGAAATGCTCCATCCTTGGTCATAGTGTAGCCTCCTCACCCTTGACTACAGACTGAGTCTGACATAAGACACATGGTCCCAGCATCCAACTCTCTGACACCAATTAGGTGTCCAACTGTTCATGTCCGACCGTTAAAGGGCTCGCTCCCATTGCGAAAGAATCATTTAAATCCTGTGAGTATTGATAAAATGTGGCTCAACATGCTTCTTTATCTACCCAGACCTTGTTTAAGATAAGGAAGGAAGACAACTTCACTGGAAATGACTCACTGAAATCTACATTCAATATGTAGACTTTAGTTGAAAAATATGTATTTTGATAAGTAGTGGTAGTTGTTTTTAAGAAGGGTGTTGCTGCTATACTAAGAAATAAAATCTACTGATCTAGTTATCTATTCTCAAAACCTTTGTGTTTATCCATGTTTGATATTTTTTAAGTAATTCAAACCAAGCCATTATCCTATGTCTATTTAACAACCTATGAAACAATTCCTTAACTACGGTTGTGAAAGGGACACTATGGCAATATCAAAACATGTTAGAATAAGAATTGTCCAGAAATACAAAAAATAAATAAATAAAAATAAAGGACTTAGTCCCACAATACTGCCTCACTTTAAATGCCAATCATAAGTCTCCACTTCCAGTATTTCTGACGAACCAGCTGTAAATTAGGGGTTCCCATGACCCTTTTCTCATGTTTGATGATTTGCTGCAACAACTCAACTAAAATATCCCAAGAAAAGTGCTTTACTTAGTATTACCACTTTACTAGAGAGGATACAACTCAGAAACAGTCAAATGGAAGAGAGGCGTGTGCCAGCTTCCACCCCTGGCACTTCAATATGTCCATCTACCCAGAAGCTCTCTGAACTCTATGGTGTAGGGGTGCTTAAGGGAGTTTCATTGCATAGGTTGATTAAATCTTTGGCCTTTGGTGATTGAACTCAATCTCCAGATCCCTCTCCCCTCCCCAGAGATCAGGGGGTGGAGCTTGGAGTCCCAATCCTCTAACCATGGCTTGGTTTTTCTGGAGATCAGACACTATCCTGAAGCTATCCAGGAGCCCCTTAGCAAAAGTCATCTCATTAGCATACCAAAAACACTCTTCTTACTCTGATCCCAAGGGTTTTAAGAATTCTGTGAGGAAGAAACTGGGACAGAGACCAAATATTTTTATCATACCACATAAACACATCACCAGATAACTGTGAAATCTCTCCAACATGAAAGAATAAGATAAACAAATAGAAAAGAAAAACAGAAACAAATAAAAGTAGTGAAAATAGGCCTGACTGGGTAGTTCAGTTGGTTGGAGTGTCATCCTGATAGGCCAAGCTTGCATTTGATCCACCAATCAGGGCACATACAGGAATCAACCAATGAATGCATAAAAGTGAATCAACAGATCAATATTTCTCTCTCTCTCTCTCTCTCTCTCTCTCTCTCTCTCTCTTCCTAAAATCAAGCCATCAATAAAAAAATTTTTAGCCCTAGCTGGTTTGGCTCAGTGGATAGAGTGCCTGCCTGTGAACTGAAGGGTCCCAGGTTCGATTCCAGTCAAGGGTGCATGCCCAGGTTGTGGGCTCGATGCCCAGTAGGCATGCAGGAGGCAACCGATCAATGATTCTCTCTCATGACGTTTCTATCTCTCTTTCCCTCTCCTTTCCTTTCTGAAATCAATAAAAATGTATTTAAAAACAAGAAATAAAGAAAAAAGAGAAAAGGGCAGTAGATTACACATTGCTTTAAAAAGATTTAGAAATATTGAAAATATGATTAGTATTCTCAAATAAGTGATAACAATAATGGGTCAAAATAAGAATAGGTTGCTATGAAAAAATAAAGAGAAAAAATGAGCTCTTATAAATAAAAATATATGATGGTGGAAAATTTTTAATTTAATAGAAAATTAATAATGTTGAGTAAAATTCCCCAAGGGAAGAGGCAATGAACATAGAGAAATTAAGGGGGAAAAAGAAAGCAAGTTAAAGAACTAATCCAGTATCCAGGAACAAGAGTTGCAGGGAGAACAGAGAAAAAGGAGAAAAGTTATCAAAGAGACCTTGCTAGACAATTTCCCAGAACAGAAACACCAAAGTTTCCACACTGGAAGTCCTCTGACAGCTTCAGACAACAAAGGAAAATTTACACCAAGGAGCACAGTTGAGAAATTTCTGAATACTAAGGTTAAAGAGAAGATCCTAAAGGCTTTCAAAATTTAACAACAAATTACATAGAAACGAATGGAAACCACAGTCATCAGGCAAGAAGATTCCAAAAATAAGATTTCCATGGATTAGTGTTATGCTCTCACAATCTCAACGAGAATGAATTTCCACCAGGCCTGGCTTCATAGGTGTGTTACAGAGAAGTCACACAGGGCCCTAATCTCAGAAGAGGGCTCTGCACGTGGGTTTAATACTGCAGTCACCATTTTTTAAATCTTAATAATTTTATCTTTGAACTCCTATTTTGTAAGTGAAGTCCAATAAGAAAGGGGTGCATGAGCAGTGCTGGCTCCTGCCGCCTCCTCACCACCACCTTGCAGGTGTCCTGGGTACCTGCTCCCCAACCCCCACTGAGAGGCTCTTGCTTCCCTCTGGCCTTACCCCCACCCCCATAGGCCTGGTACAGGTGCAGGGAGGTTGGGGTTGAGCATGTACACCCCCCATACTTGGTGGCCAGGCTGGGCTCTAGGTGTCAATGGAGGTCTACACTCACCCCGCAAGTATCCTCATGACTGAGGGAATGTGACATTAAAAAGCAAATTTAAAAAAGCACCATGAAAGGTTGAGAGAGGTCACAGAAGAAGCAAAAAAAAACTTTCCCCCTGTTTTTTGGGGAAAAGAGCCCCCATTTTCACTGGGGTCTTTTGCACTGGGTCTCATGAATTATGTTCCATCCCTGGTTTCAATTGAGAAACAGCTTGAGAAGGAAAACATTTTTTTTTCTACCTCAAAAACCCAACTGTGCATATTATCAAAGATAAAAAGAGCAGGTACTCCTAACATTGGTTGGTTGCTTTAAGGATGTCAAGATGGTTCCACTGTGGACCATCAATCTCATAGTTGGAAGTTCCTGGTTTCAGTGTATCTTTTTGAGCCTCACCCTCATTACTGGCTTAGGCGCTGACTCCGGCATTAGATTCATATCCAAACAGCCACAATTTCTGACCCAAAAAGACAGTTTCAGACAGAACTAGATGCTTCTCAGGGAACCCACAAGTGGAGTTAGGGGCCTAGTGGAGTTTTTGCCACATGAATAGAAGGACCTGTTTGTGGAGAGTTTCTTGGGGTCTTATAAGTTCAAGTGAAGGTGAAGCGAACTCAAGGAGGTTGTGAGACTTTGAAAACGACAACCAAGAATGAAGAGGATTTCCTGCTCTGGGAGTTTTAAGAGGAAAAGAGATTCCTGATCATCTGGACAGGCAAGGTGTGGGCCAGCTGCAAAGGGCAGGGGGTGGAGACTCAGAAAGCCTCTCTAGCCACCTCCCCCCAGCTCCTGAGTCTCTGATTTTTATTTTCGTAGACACCAAGGTCATTGCCAGCTGTGAGCATAGCCAAGTCTAGACCTACTTGCTTCACACAGATCCACATTCTCAAAGTGCTTAATTCCCCTCCCCCTATCCCTCCGCCCCTACCCCCTCCCCGCATCTTTTCCCCGTCTACCACCCCTAGAACCGCAGACCTCACTGGATTTGGTGACCTGACAACTGCCCTTTACACAGGGATTTGTATCGAAAATTGCCACTAAGAGGCCTCTGATACACGTCTTCCTCACAAATTTATGCTGTCGTGGTTTTCAGACAGAAACGGGCATGTACACATGTGGCAGGCTTGAGGCTCATCAGACAGGTTCTATTATTTTGGTCACCAGGTGGTAACCATATTATTTCATGTTTCTCAGTAACTTTTGCGCAACACAATTACCTTTGACAGTTCTTGAGTGGGACAGCAATTTCCAGCAAATGTTTTCAGTAACCAGAGGCCAGCTGAAAGGAAACGTGAGTGCTTCGGGCAAGCTTTGAGTGCGGCCCTGACAGCTCTTCAGCACCTCTGTGGTGTTATAAATAGGAATTCTGTGGAAATCCATGCCCATGGAACTTAACAGAAAGGAGCTGAGCAAGGCCAATGCTTTCCACTGTATCAAAGAAAGAATGTGCCCTTGCAGAGGAGAAATTCTCCTGCTGAAGTTCTTCCAAACTCCAGAATACAGACATTTCTCTTCCTGGGGTTTAATGCTTTGTCCTCCTTCGTGCTCATTCCACACTGTGAAGGGTGTGACTTTCACTTCTTGAACTTGCCTGACTTCATATGTGCCTTCAGCATTCCTCAAAGTTATCTAAGGAAGAGGTACATCAATTCAACCTCCATGTATTAGTTTCCAATTTGAACAAAAAGGTACTAAGTTATCACAGATGAGCTGTTCAAAATCTCATCTTAAAGAATGGGAGTATGAAAGTGAATTGCTTTTCCACACTCCCCCACCAGCATCTCTCTCTCTCTCTCTCTCTCTCTCTCTCTCTCTCTCTCACACACACACACACACACACACACACACACACACACACACATACACACACACAGCCACTTTCTAAGAAAATATAAAACAAAGTGCCTGCAGTCTCTGGTCATCCACCATAGGGAAAAAAAGGAACAATGTGTTCCCCCAAATCATTAGGAGTTAAAAGGACTGATACACACAATTGATAAATCTGCAGAGTGTGTAGCTGGTGGGGTTGAACATGAGGTCACGTGCCACGACCACATCCCAGAGAATGTCCTGTGACTCACATCCCATTGGCATGGCGCGGAGCAGAACTTCCCTTGGACACACTGAAGAGAAGAGCTTACTCCTTGCTGCAGCTTCATTAGCAATGTTTTACAGGCAAGCTTTCTTTTGATCTCCCATGACTAGACACATTATATCATCAGCTCTAAATCAAGCCACATTTTTTCCCTTCTGCCTAAAACTGGTCTCATTGGTGAGGACAACACCAGCTAATCCGTAACATGTTGCAGATTGCAACATCTCCTGGTGCCATCATTTGTCACCTTCTTTATTTGCTAATCAGCCACTTTGTCAATAACAGTTGCTGGTTTTTCTCCCAGACTCAAAGAACAGAATTTTGATTATAAACTTTCCAGCATACCTTTTTCTGCCAAAGTTTTTGAATTGTCAACGTCTGCTTTTGAATTTGTTTCCAAGTGTCTCAAGCCTTTATTCCTTTCTTCTATGGGATCTCTGGCAGAGAACAACAGTCCAAAGGTGATCTGTAGAGGGTATAATATAGAATAACTCAATTAGACATGGTCCTTGTTGCCCCAGAGTCACAAGTGGTGGTTTGTCAACCTTTTTCACATGTTAAACATTAATATTCTGCTTGTTTTGGAAGGCAAGAGGAGACACCACCAAGAGGCAACACAAGAATAACCAAGCCATTTCTGTATCATGCTCAATATACTAACAGTAGGTTGAGGTATTTTATTTGATTATTTTAAAAATAATAGAACTTGCCCTAGCTGGTTTGGCTCACTGGATAGAGCATCGGCCTGCGGACTTGAGGGTCCCAGGTTCGATTCCAGTCAAAGGTATGTACCTTGGTTGCGGGCACAGCCCCAATAGGGGGTGTGCAGGAGGCAGCTGATTGATGTTTCTCTCTCATCGATGTTTCTGACTCTCTATCCTTCTCCCTTCCTCTCTGTAAAAAATCAATAAAATATATTTTTAAAAAATAATAATAGAACTTAAGCAGTTTATTTTTTATTATACAAACACACAACATGTCCGTTACAAAAATATCAGGAAGTACATGCAAGGAAAAGTAAATAGATTAATTAATCAATTAATAAATACTGAAATTTCCCTTGTGGGATCACTGTTGGTGAGTCGGGCCAACACATTCACAAGTATTTCCTCACTTGGCTGTCTCTACTAAAAAGTCTGGGAAAAGTAAATCCTGTCCAGACTCCCTTGCCGCTTAGGTGGTTATATGACACATTTCTAGTCAATGAGACCTGAATAAAAAACAAACAAACAAATGCTGTGGAAGTTTCTAGGAAAACTCTGGATTCTCCCATCTTCCTCCCTGCATTTGGAGCTGCAGCAGCTACCTTATAACTGTGATTCAGTAAGCATGAAGATGAAAGTGAATATGTGGGCACCTGGGCATCACTGAGCAACTGAACCAATGCCAGCAACCTCCCACTTCCAGATTTCTTACCAAGTAAGAAAATAACTGTCTATTTATTTAAGCCACTGGTAGTTGTATTTTCTCTTATATGCAGTATTACTAACTAATACACCCTGCCACATAGAAAAAACTCATCATACCAGTGTGCTAAAATATTCTAGGTGTTCTAAGAACTTTCGGTTTTGAAAGAGGTAGAATATGTGACTTTTTGTTTAACCCAGAATTTTTTAAATTTTCCACTTAAATCAACTTTAGCAATAACTTTACTCTTGTAAAACTACTGCTCCTACTACTACTAATAATAAAATAGTTGATATTCTTATTATTCTTTAGCTTTCATTATCTCATTCTCTTATCTCCATTTTGAAAGTAAAAAAACTGTGACTATAGTTAACAATTCTGTGTACATTTGAAAGTTGCTAGAAGAAAAAGAAAGTTGCTAGAAAGTATGTCTTAAAAGTTCTCATCACAAGAAGAAAAATTGTAACTATGTGAGGTGATGTAAAAGATGTTAACTAGACTTCTTATGGTAATCATTTTGCAAAAATATATGTCAAGTGATTATGCTATACCCCTTAAATTAACACAATGTTTTATGTCAATTATCAATCTATCTATCTATATAATATAATAAAAGACTAATATGCAAATTGACCATTACCCGAGACACCTAAGCCACACCCACCAGCCAAGCCTTGCCTCCCATCCAACCAGAGTGGCTGTATGCAAATTAACCCAGCCAAGATGGAGGCCAGCAGCCATGGAGCTAGAGCAAACTAGAGGCTTCTGTTGCTACTGCCTGCCTAGGCTGGCTGAGCCTCTGCTCACAGCCAGGCCCACCAGTCAATCAGAGCAGCTGTATGCAAATTAACCCAGCCAAGATGGAGGCTGGCAGGGAGGCTCTGCACTGGGAGCCTCTGCAGCCAGCATAGCTGTGCCAGGTGTGTCAGCTCAGTGGGAGGGGGGGGTCTGGCCTGGGGCCTCCTTGGGGCATCCAGGAGTGCCCGTCCCAGGTCCACTGCCTGGCTCCACCCCCTGGGGGCCAACTTGGGGTGTCTAGGGATGCCTGTCCTGGGTCCGCTGCCTGGCTCTGCCCTGAGGGCTTCCTCGGGGGCATGCGGGAGCACCCGCCCAGGGTCTGCTACCTTCATCCGCCCCCCAGGGGCCTCCACAGGGCGTGCGGGAGCATCTGCTGCACAGTGCGGAGAATCTGAAGCCAGTCCGCTTCCCGGCTCCACCCTGGGTATGTTTGCTCAGCAGCAGGGCCCCACCGAGGGATCCTGCAGCAGTGTCCGCCCTTGGCTCATCACCCAGCTCTGCGCCAGGTGTGTCCCCTCAGCGGTGGGGGCCCATCAGGTGTGTGCAATCGTGGGCCCTCCGGTGGGAAACGTCCAGGCCTCTCACCAGCCCTCACCAGCCCTCTCACCCCCCAGTGCATGAACCCTGAAGGGGCTGTGGGTAGCCTGAAAATGGCTCTCAGCCCCTCACCCAGGCTGGCCAGGCTTGCCAGCAGGTGGACATCTCTCCTGAGTTGTCCCAGACTGCAAGAGGGCAGAGGCCGGAGTGAGGAACCCCCACCCCCCCAGGTGCACAAAAATTTGTGCACGGGGCTCCTAGTATATATATATAAAGAGCCAGGGTTTTTAGCATTCAAAATGACTGAAGGCTCAACCGACTGGAAGTCAGTCCTGCAGTCAGGGCTGAGTTGCCATGGCGACCCAGCACTGACTGCCACTGCTGTGGGGCCATGACCTAGCACTAACTGCTGAGGGGACTACAGATCAGTCCCAGAGAGAGGCCGGGAGAGAGAAGCAGGGTATGATCTGTAGCTTCTGTGGCAGCTGTTGATCAGCAGTTGCCCTCTCTTTTTCTCTGGGTATGGCTAGCAGAGGTGCCTCTCTTTCTCTTGGGCCTCTCCTGGCTGCTGATCAGCCCCACCTCTCTGATCAGGCCCATTGATAGGCCTGGAGATGCTGACTGGCTTGGAAACCGACCAATCAGAACCAAATCTGGGTGAAGTGTGAGGAGCCAATGGCTGCCTAGGAGGCAGAGCTTTTGATGCTAACTGGCATAGAAATCAACAAATCAGAACCTAATCTGGGTGAACTGCGAAAGCAAAACCTAAGGTGGGGGCTGAGGAGGGGTTTTAAGGGCAACAGTTATTTGGTGTAAGGTGTAAGAAAGCGGCTCAATTTTTTAATGTCTGGTTTGGAAGTATAGTGCATATGGCTGGCTATCAGTTCAGCTATAGGGATTATGTATATTTGTCTGCCAAGAGCATCTCCTGCTGAAAGAGGCTCCCCACCTCCTTCCCCCCACTTAAGCAATCCTATCCTATATAATTTATCTATACTTACTAACAGGGTAATATGCTAATTAGACCGGGTCAACCAGCCATCTTTCAGATGTCTGACTTCCTTCCAGACAAAGCCATGGTGTTGGGGGCCAAAGCAGAGTCTATTAGGGGTGATCAGGCTGGTAGGGGAGAGCCATTGGGGGCAAGATCAGACTGGCAGGGGAGGGCAGTTAGGGGTGATCAGGCAGGCAGAGGCAGTTAGGGGCAAACAGGCCGACAGGGGAGGACAGTTGGGGGAAAGGTCAGGTTGGCAGGGGAGGGAAGTTGGGGGCAAGATCAGACTGGCAGGGGAGGGCAGTTGGAGGTGATTAGTCAGGCAGAGGCAATTAGGGGTGATCAGGCCAGCAGGGGAGAGAAATTGGGGTGATATTAGGCCAGCAGGGGAGTGCAGTTAGGGGTGATCAGGCAGGCAGGCAGAGGGGTTAGGAGCCAGCAGTCCCAGATTACGAGAGGGATGTCCAACCGTGCCCCAACAGTCCCTGATTGGAGAGGGTGCAGGCTGGTCTGAGGGACACCCCCCCACCCTGTGCACAAATTTTATGCACCAGGCCACTAGTCTTATATAATAAAAGTGTAATATGCTAACATCTGACTGATTGGTTGACTTATTGGTCCACCGCTCAACCAGTCGCTAAGATGCATACTGACCACCAGGATGCAGACACTCTAACTGGTAGCTTAGCTTGCTGCTAGGGCCTGGCTAGTGGGACTGGGAAAGAGGGCCAGACATGCCCTGGCACCCTCCCATGGTCCCTCTTCAGCTGGCTGGCCCCCATTGGCCTAGATTGGGACTGGGTGAGATGGCCCCAATCAGCCCTGATCACCAGCCAGGCCAAAGGACTGCACCCATGCATGAATTTGTGTACCAGGCCTCTAGTATGTCAATAAAACTAGGGGGGCGGGGGGAAGGAAAGAAAACTGAAGTGCACAAGAGATTGAATTTGCCCAGGAAAGAAATGACCAATGGAAAATAAATGGCAAATAGAAAGGAAATTTAAATATTATACTTGTAAATACTTGCCTCTTTCAGTCATAGTGCATGCTAAGACTTCTCTAGTGAGTTCTAGCAAATACTTAAACTTTCAGTAGAGGCTGGGTAAATAGGAACTCACCTGAGGTCAATTCTAAAAGCCAGCTGATATCAATTACATGCACAGGAAGGTTTATTTGCTAACAGGTCACCCAGACAGAGCCCAGTGGTCCCAGAGCTCAAAACTGTGCTAAAGGTAGGGTGTGCTTTTTGCGCTGAACTGATTGTTTGTGCCTCCCAAATTCATATGTTGAAACCCTAATTCCAATGTGATGATATTCAGATATGTGACCTCTGTGCTAATTAGGTCATGAGTGGGGAGCCCTCATGAATGGGGTTAGTGCCCTTATAAGAAGAAACCAAACAGCTGGCTCTCTCTTCCATCAAGTGGAGACACAATGAGAAGACAGCCGTGTGAAAAACAGGAAGAGGAATCCTTACCAAGTTGGAATCCCCATCTTAGACTTTCAATCTCCAGAAATAAATGTTCATTTTTTTTAATGCCCTGCTTATGGTATTTTGTTATAGCAGCCCAAGCTGACTAAAGCACTTCAAAATGTCATCATAGAACCAGAGGAGAAGCATGCTAACTTTTTCTAGTCCTTTAAAAACAGATTACTTTCACCTTTTCTAAGAAATTAAGCCCCATGCTTAACCTCGGGGCTCTTGGGAAGAGCGGAGACCAGGATTTCAACCCTGGTCTATCTCACTCTAATGCCAAGATTCTAATTCACTAGGCAATACTCCCCAACTACAGCACCTGTTTGGCATTTTCAAATATTGGGAACACCCGTTGTGAATGTTGGGGGTAGGGGAATAGGTCCCTACAGAAAACTAGACTGATCAGGAGCTGAGTCTCCAATCTGCCATCTGCACATGAGACTGAGCACCTTACTGTCCTGTTTGAACTTTGCCTGTAAAATTAGGGTTGATGATAAAGCAAAGGAGATCATGTATGTATGAGAAGGTTGAGCAAACCACTGTGACAACCCCCTCCTTGGAAATCTCTTTCTCTCACCTCTCCCTTCTCCCCATCCTTCTCTTGATGATGGATCAGTAAACTCTGGTATACAGCAAATTACAAAAACATAGTGGCTTAAAACAACCACCACTTATTATTTTTCAAAACTCTATGGATGTGTTGGTAATCCTTCTCATCCATCTGGGATGGCTTGGCTGGACTCTCTCATGTGTCTTTGAGCTATTGGGGGGTCATCTGGTAGCTAGCTGTTCCAGAATGGCCACAATCACATCTTAGTAACTGGATGGCTGTCGGTCAGGCAATAAGGGGACTAGTCTCTCACCTTCCAGCTAGCTAGCTTGGGCTTGTTCACCTGGTGGTCACCAGAGAGTGAGAGAAAGTGTGCAATACCCCATGAGGCCCAGACTCGGAACTGGCAGGCTCATTTCTGCCACATTCTATGAGCCAAAGCAAGTCACAGGCCAGCCCAGATTCTGTGGGTGAGGAAATAAACAGATTCTCCCCCTTGATGAGAGCAGCTGCAGAGTTAAGGAGAAATTGTGGCCATTTTAGCAATTAATTTCAATATTCAGCCAGTTTTCTGGAGCCACACATATGAGCCAGCCTTCCCAAACCTTCTCTGCCCGAAAACCCAGACAGTTTGTTTTTCCAGTAGAGCACAGATTGCAGGTCTGGATGGGTCGTTTGTTTTTCTGTTTGTTTTGACTTTTAGCTATTTCCAGGATGTTTCTTTCAGAGAGGAGAAGGCTCAGTTCTGTCTGCCATGTGCACTAAGATGAGCTGGGATGAAGCATTGCTTTGTGGTCAGAGGCCCTGGAACCCGATGGGGAATAGAGTCAGCAGACCCTGACAGGCCCTGGGGGCTCTGGAGGCTGCCCTTCCAACATCAGAAGACAGTCTTCCTTCTGGGGTGCTTGGAGCTGCCTGACAGCCAGGGTTGTGCAAGTCAAAAGCATGACCCGTGTTACTCATCCCTGCCAAGGGTGACAGGGGAATTCACTTCTCTGGCTCATCGGAGACACTCCCAGCCTGATGAATTTGTGGAACTCCCGACCCTTGGATGACAATTTCTGGCTCGCACTTTCTCTGCTTTCAACTTTGGAGATTGCACAAGGGACATGAAAGGTTGCAAAGGGCCTTGGAATGTCCTCTTTGATGAAAGTACACATGGGGCCCCTTTGGATGGGGACAAGGGCGGGTCACATACTCCTGACAGGGTGCTTCCTGAAGGCATGTGGGGGTGGGGAGTGGGCGCCTGCCTAGCTTGGGTCACTCCTGCCATCAGGGGCTGGACAAGAAGAAGCTAAAGGATGTAACTGGCAGGGATGCAGGAAGGAATGTCTCAGAATGAGCAAAAAATTGCTCTCATGCGCCTTGCTGGCAGAGCCTCTGAGAGGGAGCCTTCTCCAGAGGAAATATTGCAACACAGCTGAGATGCTGAAGGGTCAGGGGCAGGTTCCAGCCAATGGGGGCAAATGTTCCTGCTCTGGCCTCTCTTACCTCAGGCAGAGCCCTGCTCCCGGCATTCCTATCTGGGTGGCAAAATGAGAAATTCCTCTTCCAGCCTCTACGCCCACATGTAGTATTAAATAAGGCCCAGGCCCACATGGGAAAGCCCAAACCTCTACCAGGAAGACCCATGGCCACGCTCTCCTACCAGTCTGCTGGGAGAGCAGGGGCTGGGCAGTGCCTGAGGGAGGCAGCTTGGCTGTGGAAATGGCCCTGCTGGACTTCATTCCTCAGGTGCATGGGCTCTAGAGACAATACTAAATTCACTTCTCACCCTTGTGAAAGTTTCCAAATCCAAAAGCCAAGGAGACTCCGAACATCATATCCGGACTAGGGAACAAACAAGAGAAATCCATCTCCTTTCTTTCTATGTGTTTCTCTCTGATGGCCAGGGGCAGTGGACCTGGGCCAAGCAACTGTGACCCCTGCCCTACTAACTAGGAAATTCCTAATCCACAGATGGCTCGCCCGGCCCTGAGATGGGGGGCCTCCCAGTCAGTCCTGAGATGGGGGGCCCTCCCCGTGAGACTTTCTTACTCCCCTCCGGCCTTGGTGAATTGCATTTCCACCCTCTTCTACTCTTCTTTCACCCGCCACTCCTGCTTGCAGAGCATCTGCTTTAGGTCTTCCCGCAGATGGCCGCAGCCAGCCTGGAGGAAGAAAGATAGGAGGGGCGCCACCCAGAAGAGTTCACTCCTGAGGACTCCAGAACCTGAGAGGATTCCTAAGCCTAACTGGGCAGCCCTATTTCTGAGAGCGGACACTAAAGACAGGCTAGTCTTGCCATCCATCCTCCTTCTGCACACATCCCATTAAGAAATCTTCCTTAGCCCTTCAGCTTGTCCACATCCTACTCCACCCTTTTCTCAGCTGCTTCACCCCAGGCTGATTCCATCTTTTTTTGTTTATGAAGCAGGATTCCTTTTTGTGGCATTCAATGCACATTAGTTGAGTTGTGTGCCACCAGCAGGAATCTTATCCTGAAGAGAGAAGCATGACCTCTGAAGGTTAGGAAGTACCCTGGGTCTTGTCATCCAGGCTCTGGGGTGTGATATTGTGATTTACAATAATAAATATACATACACGGCTATCTGGCTGTCTTCCCATTTCTGTCACAAAGCTTCTCAAGCCCTTGGAATGCCCTAAGTGATGGGAATGTAAGTGTCTTTTGTCATGTTAATGAGGTGAGTTTTGGAAAGCACTTTAGAAGAGGGGATTAGGGGACCTGGTTGCCAGCAGAACCAACCAAGTAATTAGGGGGCTGTACCTTTCAGCCCCACCTACACACCCCTTCCACCTGGGGGAGGGAAGAGGAGCTGGTGGGTGACCAATCTCCAATGGCCAGTGATTTCAGCAATTGTACCTAGGTAATGAAGCTTTCAAAAACCCCAAAAAGATGGGGTCTGGGAAGCTTTCAGGTTGGTGAACATGTGAAGATTTGGAGACAGTGTCGTACTCAGGGAAACCGTGGGAGCTCCGTGCCCCTTTCCCCGTGTGCTGCCCTAGGCATCTCTTCCGTCTGCCTGTTCCTGAGTTACAACTTTTTCTAATAAACTGACAATCAAGTAAGTACACTGTCACTCTGAGGTTCTGTGAGCTGCTCTAGCAAATTAACTGAATCCAAGGAGAGGGTCATGGGAACTTCTGATTTATAGCCAGAAGGTCAGAAGTACAGGTAGCAACATAGTCTTGGAATTGGCATCTAAAGTGGGAGACATTAATCTCCAGCATTTACAGGGAACTCATACAACTTAACAAAAGGAAGATAAACAATCCAATCAAAAAAATGGGCAAAGGATCTAAATAGACACTTTTCAAAACAGGACATTCAGAAAGCCGAGAGACATATGAAAACATGCTCAAAGTCACTACTCATCTGAGAGATGTAAATCAAAACAACAATGAGGTATCATCTCACACCTGTCAGAATGGCTATCATCAACAAATCAACAAATGACAAGTGCTGGAGAGGATGCGGAGAAAAAAGGAACCCTCCTTCACTGCTGGTGGGAATGCAGACTGGTGCAGCCACTATGGAAGACAGTATGGAGTTTCCTCAAAAAATTAAAAATGGATCTCCCATTTGACCCCGCAATCCCATTCCTGGGAATATATCCCAAGAAACCAGAAACACCAATCAGAAAGGATATATGCACCCCTATGTTCATAGCAGCACAATTTACCATAGCTAAGATTTGAAAACAGCCTAAGTGCCCATCAGCAGATGAATGGATTAGAAAACTGTGGTACATCTACACAATATAATATTATGCTTACCATTTGCAGCAGCATGGATGGAACTGGAGAGCATTATGCTAAATGAAATAAGTCAGTCAATGAAAGAAAAATACCACATGATCTCACTTATTTATGGATAATAAAGACCATTATAAATTGATGAACATAAACAGATACAGAGGCAGAACAGCATTGAACAGACTGTCAAACTACAGCTAGAAGGCTCGGGAGGGTTGGGGGGAGTTAAGGGATCAACTGAAGGACTTGTATGCATGCATATAAGCATAATCAATGGACACAAGACATTGAGGGGTAGGGGAGGAGGGCGGAAGGTCAAGGGGGAAAATGGAGACTTATTTAACACTCTTTGTAATACTTTAAGCAATAAAACAAAATTTAAAAAAATAAAATAAAATAAAGTGGGAGACAGTCTTGTGGGATTTTGTCTTTAACCTGTGGGATCTGATGCAATCTTGGTAGATAGTGTCAGAATTGAGTTGAATGGTAGGACCCAGCTAGTATGGAGGAAAAAATAGTCCCACCACACACACACACACTCACACACACAGACAGACACAGACAGACAAACAGACACACTCACACACACAGACACACACACTCCTGCCCAGACTAGATTCCCAAGCCCAAGGTTTCCTTCAACAAAACTTTTAGAATCAGACTTTTCAGATTTTGATAAAAGTGTGCAATTAAGTAAATGGTTAATTTCTTTTAAATGAAGTAAATGGAGTCCATAGGGGGAGGGTGGGCTGTACATGGGATGAGAAGTTGG
Source organism: Murina feae (assembly GCA_004026665.1). Taxonomy (NCBI): domain Eukaryota; kingdom Metazoa; phylum Chordata; class Mammalia; order Chiroptera; family Vespertilionidae; genus Murina; species Murina feae. Next base: position 10,059 of record PVJC01010643.1, on the reverse strand, counting down.
AAGTGAAGAGATGAAGATGAGAATATCTGTCAGGACAAATCTCTGTGCCCAGGGGGAGGTCCAGCACCTCTTCCCACTGAGTGCTGCAAGGCTGGCTGGCACTTTGTTTTTTGAAACAAAAGCTTTATTCACTCAGGGATCTCCCGGCTGCACCAGGTAAGGAAATGTGAGGTTAGCCCGTAGGGTCCATACCAGTATGAGAGAGGATGTCCCTGAGGCCAAGTTCCTGAAAGTCCTGTCTGTCTCCGTCTCAGTAGGGCCTTGTCTCTTCTGCCGTCCCCTTGCTCTTGGCCCATATGCTGGCCCTTCTCCATCTCAGCGGGCTCTGTGCTCACTCACTCCAGCCTCACTCAGGGGCTGCCATGATTGATGGGCCATGGCGGGCCCAGGAGACAGCCCCAGTGGCCTCCAAGATTTCCTTGGCTTGAGGCACAGCAGAGGCCCTAAGTCCCCCCTCATTCTCCTGTGCTCTATTACGTATAAAAATAAAAAAATAAAAATCAGGCCCCACACAGGTACGCAAAACACCCCCACTCCCAATGCACCCGTCGCCTCCCCAGGTGTATGCGTGTTTGCACACATTCACTAGGCCAGATGCCTCGAAGCATAGCCCTGCCCTGTACGTTGGAAAAACTGGTGAAAATGTTAGTGTTATTTCTTTTTCACTTTTTTATTATGAAGAGAATATAACCACATGACAGAAAACGAAGAAACCAGAGTTAACATTTTTATATTTGTTTGCATATAGATTCTTGTAAATAGTGGCATGTAATCAGAATGTAGGAAATGTTGTTGGCTGACTTTGTTTCACGTCATCTTGCACTTTCTGAGCCGTGAGGCCTCTGGGCACCGGACTTCACCAACGGCAGGGTGGTGCCTGTGGAGCCGCTCAGGAGGCAGAGTCCCAGGGCTGACACTGCCCTCCGTCCTTCCCCGAGACAACTAGGGCGTCCTTGACCTCCCTGGGGCGCCTGGAGGAAAATGAGTCACCTCCCTGAGTTGAATGCTCCTGCGTGTTTGCAAGATCAGGTCTCCGGACCTGCTCCCTGGCGGGTTTCCGTGTTGCAAGAGGGAGGGCTAGCACTCACCTCTTCCCAGCGGAGGGATGCAAGGCCGGTAGCCTGTGGAACAGAGCCGTCAGTGTCTCTGGAGGATGGACCTTGGCACAGGACTCAGAGAGGGTGGAACACTGGGGGTTTGTGTGCTGAGCCAACTCCATCGGTCCCTCTGTGTCCCCAAAGCCCGTGGGCTTCCCCAGCGTGGCCCGGAGGTTGAAAGAGGGCAGCTGGGGAGGCAGAGCAGGACCCCGGGAAACCGACCCCCACCACTGTCACAGCCCCCTCAGTGCCTGGTCAGTCACTTCCCATGAAAACATCCAGCTCCCTTTGAAACCGTAAAAATCGAATGAAGAGCAGGATTGTTTGGCCAACACACGGCCTAAGGGAGAGCTTGGAGGCCGTTTGACAGGGGCCGTGCTTCCAAATACAAATATTAACCTTGGCAATCTGGCTGTCTCCTGCTCTACAACGTAGACGATGCTTTTCTGGAGTCCTGTTTAAGTTGGGGAAGAGAGAAAAGAAGGGAAAAAGTGTAAAGTCTTCTGGAACAAAGTGAGCTTTTGATTTCTAGACAGTATTGAACCAGTACTGGTGTTTCAGAACCACCCTGACTAAAGGATATTTTTCCAGGAACTTCTAGAGCCGAAGGGATTGCATGGGTTAATTCTAGCAGCTCTTTCTGAGGGGGTCCTCGGGCTAAAAACATGAACATAAAGGTGTCAATGCCTAGATTATCGGTAAAGATGGTGAAAGTGCTCAGGTGACAATGAATCACCACAACTCAAGTCCAGAAGCCTTGGGAATCAGCATTGTAAGCCTAAGGACCTGTTTTGTATTCTGTAATGGGATGGTCAGCAGGTGTGGCTGCAAGAGGAGACAGGGGAGAGACTCAGAAAACACAAAGTTTAGTATACTCACGGATCTGGGGACAGAAGCAGGACCACATGGGAAAGACTCCAGAATGGACAGGAGGCAGAAGGCAGGAGTGGGGGCACTGCACAGCCCAAGGCCTTTATTGGCCTTAACTTTCACAGGAAAGGCGAGGCGGAGCTGGGCGAACAGTTTAGGTTTGGCTAGTTTGAATAATTTAGGTGGGCTTGGGGCTATAGGGTGCTCCCTAGTTACCTAGCACTTGGCCCTGGTCCTAGGATGATCAAGGCAGAGGAAGACTGCCTCCTGGGGTGCTTGGCCCAGATACAGGAAGTCAGGACCTAATTTAGTTAGTTGGCATATCAAAGGCATGCTCCTGGCTGGGTCCTTTATTATCTCTAAAAATTGACTAGCCCAGGGAGGGGCAGTCTCTTCTCAGTCAGAAAGATTTTTCTAAGATGTCAAAACAGTCCGGCTGGTGTGGCTCAATGGCTGAGTGTCCACCTATGAATCCGGAGTCATAGTTCAATTCCCAGGCAGGGCATATGCCCCGGGGTTGCGGGCTCCTTCCTCAGTGGGGGGCCTGCAGGAGGCAGCCAATCAATGATTTTCTTTCATCATTGATGTTTTTTCTCTCTCTCTCTCCCTCTCCCTTCCTTTCTGAAGTCAATAAAAATGTATTTTTTAAAAGATATCAAAAAATTATAATATACAGAAAATTAAAAATATTTACAATACACATAGCCATCTTCAATTGAGTCCTCAGTCAATGAACAGGCACCTACTCTGATCAGGGATCTCAGTGCAGAAGCCAACACTGGTGCTATCCACAGCACAGAGCTAATGGCAAATTGCTATGGTGTGCGAAGAGTTCAGTGCACCCAGGGGCAGGAAAGGAGAGTGCCCTGGGGATCTGAAAGCTGTCAGCTGCTGGAGGCTAGCAAAACCCACATCAGGGTTCCAACTTCTGAAACTGGAGGCCTAACATTTGTGCAGTCATCTGGACTTCAGAGAAGCCAAGAAAATAAGCAGTGTGCATCTGTTAAGTCACCCTTTCTTCATTTATGCCCCAGTTCTCTTAGCTCCTAAAGCTACATATAAATTGGACCCCTTTATAAGAGAGCATTGCAATACACAGTGTTTGAGCCAATGATTCCAAGTCTAATACTTGGCCCTGAGGCCATAATCAGGGACAAATGTGGTCTTAACCTCTTAGAACTTCAAGTGTGTTCGTAATAGAAGAAATCTAAAAACAACAAAAATCAAAAGTGAAAAGTGAGTTGGCTAAATACATTAAATGCAAGCAAGCAGTATGCAGCCATTTAAAATTATGTCTTCAGTAATTCAATGTGATAAGTGCTGATATGGTAATGGTAAAAGGGTTATAAAACAGTATGTACAGTGTGATAGTAAAAAGGCTACAAAACACTGTGTACAGTACGGTACTGTTTTTACTTAAAATATATATGCGTATTTATATATTCACAGAAAAAAAATTCATGTGGGAGAGTCCTTTGTCTGCTCCCCACATTTCTGCCTCAACTCATAAAACAGGAGCTCTCTCCAACTGTGTGTCTTTCTCCGAGGGCTGAGGAAGAAATTCTCAGCCATGAGGTCGACTCTCCAACCTGGACAGAGTGGCTTATCTTGGTTGGCATATTGGCACACAAGTAGATGTTGGTCCTTTGGCCTCCAAACCTTAACACAGAACCTCCCTACTTTCTGGCCTCTCAACCATGGGCTCATTCCTGTCTCAGACAAGCCCAACCAGACCTCTTCCTTCTGGTTCCAGCTTCTCAGATTGCTTCGCATGAGTGAACCAACCAGATGCACCTGAGGTTTGTCCAGTTCCTCACCCTGAGCATTTACCAAAGCTGATAACATCGATTCCATTTGGCTCAGTTCCCTGTATTTACAAGTGTCATCTAAACTCTTGGAGGTGAAAAGGGGTGAATGTTAGAATGTAGTCAACAAACCCCACCCTGGAACCTTGAGTGACCTAAGGCAATTAGGGCTGAGGAAGCATTTGGCAATGTCTGGACTCACTTTTGGATGTTCTAACAGGGGTGGGGAGTAGGAAGAGAGTTGCTGTTGGCTGCTAGTGGATAGCAGGTTTGGGTCAGAGATGCTGCTAAATACAATGTACAAGGCAGTCCTCCACAACAAAAGTTCACCTGGCCCCGAATGTCAATAGTGCAAATGTTAAAACACCCTGATCTTAAGGTGTTTATATATATAGAACTGACAATAAATCATCTTCCATTTTCTGCATCTTCTCATGTTTCTACAGTGTATGTATGTTGCTTTAATAATAAGAAAAGAACTTAAAGTTACTTTACAGCTATCCTATCTAATAAAAGAGTAATATGCAAATTAGGCATCACTCTGTCACAAAGATGGCCACCCCCATAGCCCATAGTCACAAGATGGCAGCACCCATAGCCACATCCTATTTAATAAAAGAGTAATATGCAAATTAGGTGTCACCTCATCACAAAGATGGCCATACCCATGGCCACAAGATGGCATTGCCCATAGCCACAAGATGGTGGCACACAGTCCGGCTTAGCCTCACCACTGAAGTAATCAGGCCTGTTAGCCAGGCAGGTGAAAGAGGAGGCAGGGGGCCCAAGGGGTGGAACAGGTGATCAGAGGGGGCTGGGGGTCCCCTGCCCAGGCCAGAGGCCTTTGCCAGAGGCCTCAGGCATGGGCAAGAGTGGATCTGGTGATCGGAGGGGGCAGGGGCAGAGCCAGTGATCGGAGGGGTATGAGGGTGCCCTACCCAGGCATAAGGCCTGGGCCAGAGGCCTCAGGCCTGGGCAGGGGGCAAGGCCAGAGAGAGCAGGGGTCTGGGCACTAGTGAAGCTGGCAAAGCAGGGGTTTGGGGTTTCCTGCCCAGGTCTGTAGCCTTGGCCAGAGGCTGCAATGGGACAGGGGTGAAGTGTGTGATCACAGGGGTCTGTGCATGGGTGGAGCTTGCAATGCAGGGGCCTGGGGTCCTCTGCCCAGGCCTGTAGCCTTGGCCAGAGGCTGTAGTGGGGCAAGGATGGAGACTGTGATCAGAGGGGCCTTGGGGTCCCATACCCAGGCCTACAGCCTTGGCCAGAAGCTGCCAGTGAGGCAAGGGCAGAGCTGGCAATAGCAGAGGTCTGGGCTCTGAGAAGCCAGTGATTGCAAGGGTCTGGGGGTCCCCTGCCCAGGCCTGCATCCTCGGCCATAGGCTGCAGGGCCATAGCTGGGATTGGAGGGGCAGGGGTGGAACTGGTGATTGGAGTGAACTACAGAGGAAACACCTTTTCTTATCAATTATTGACTAAGCTCTCTGTATGCCACTGGTAATATTCTTAGTAACTTGGGTAATAAAAATCCAAAAAGGTGATCTAAAGTTTTCCCACCACACTCCTGGAGAAAAAAATGAAGGTCCACTGCTGGAAGGCTAAGAAATGTCATATCCTGCCCTAGCCAGTTTGGCTCAGTGCATAATGCCTTAGCCTGCTGACTGCAGGGTGTGGGTTCAATTTTGACCAAGGGCATGTACCTAGGTTGCAGGCTCCTCCCTGGCTGGGGCCCAGGTCAGGGCATATGCAGGAGGCAACCAATCAAAGAGTTCCTCTCACTTTGATGTTTCTCTCTGTTTTTCCCTTCTCTTCCACATTCTCTAAAAATCAATGGAAACATACCCTCAGGTGAGGATTTAAAAAAAAAGAAAGAAGGAAATGTCATATCCTGTGAAAGACACATGTTGAAAATGCCCAAAGAAAGTTGTCATTTCTTCATGGTGAAAGAACTGGAGTCCATGTTGATGAAAACACCTTAGTAGCTGCAGTAACTGGCAGTGGCTGCAGCAGTGGGGTGATCGGGCTGGTGGCTTCCTCTGATTAGCCTGATCGCCTCTCACAAAGGGAGGCCAGACTGTGGCTTAGGCCTGCTCCCCAAGGGGAGCAGGGAGCGGGCCTAAGCCATCAGTAGGACACCCGCTGAGGGCTCCCAATATGTGAGAGGAGGCAGGCTGGGCTGAGGAACCCCCCCTCCCCAGTGCACAAATTTCATGCACTGGACTCCTAGTCTATAATAACCTATAATAATAAAAGTATAGTATGATAATTAGACTGGACAGCCAAACAACCTTCTGGACAGCCTTGCAGCTGCAAGGACTGCTCCCCTTGCACAAATTTTGTGCATCAGGCCTCTAGTTTTAATATAAAGTGGCTGTACCAAATTGAGATTGGTTAAATAAATGCAGGAAAGATGGTAGAAGGTAACATGGTTTCTGGAAAGGGGTAGTTAAGACTAGGAACTTCTTGGATCAGAGGTTTTTATATTTTCATACTCTGAGCACCTAGATTAGTAGCTGGAACGTGTTGGGTGCTGGGTAATTGGAGATGGATGGATGGATGGATGGATGGATGGATGGATGGATGGATGGATTGGAACCCTCCTCAAGAACACCTAAATGTGTTATAGTAATCATTTGGCTATCTATCTATCTATTTATCTATCTATCTATCTATCTATCTATCATCTATCTGTCATCTATCTATCAAATCATCACATTGTATGCCTTAAACTTATACAACATTATATGTCAATTATATCTGAATAAATCTAAAAAATAGAAAAAAATCACAAGAAAGTAGCTGTAGCATGTCAGAAGTTCAGGCATGGCCACATGTGCCGAGTATTTATTGCAAAAAAAAATTAAAACCTGGTTGCAACTAGCAGCTCCAGGCATTGTTTGGCAGCTGGAATAGAATAGAAATGGTACCTGAGAGGCAGAGATTGGATTTGACAGAGTCCACTCGTGGCTGTGCATTACTATCAACAAAACTTGACAAGTCAACCCATCCCGAGGGACCTAATAGAGTTCATGTTGGCTTTCTTTTTTTCATTCAAATGATGTGAATTTTTAGCTGCTGACACCGTTGTATGGGTGGTGTAGTGCATGCCAGGGAGCATGGTAACAAACCATAGGTTTATTATGGCTGGTCAGTCCTAATTAAAAAGACTCCCTCGTCTTGTCCTTAGGACTTCCAGGCATGGCGCCTGGGTTTTATTTTTGGCTCTGAACATCTATGTTGCTTCCTGTTTTCTTGCCAGATTAATAATACACAGCATGTGAGTGAAGACAGCCCAAGAGAAATATTTCTCTCACCTTCCTTCTTATTTCCTAACAATAATTCTGGACTGACAGCAGATCAAATGCATCATACAGAAGCCAGCAACTCTGACGTGCAAAACACCCATGTCCTGCCACCTCCCGCGAGTTGGTATTTTTGACAGTCCTCAATTAAAGCAATACAGTTAACTTCAGCCTGTCATTTGTGTGGGCTAAGTTGTTTGAAAAATCCTTGAGGGGTCAGCCAGTGGTGGGAGGACCATTTTCCTATAAACAAATGATGGAACCTCGATGTCTGGAAGACACCAGCCGTGGTTTAGTTCTGGGGGCCTTTGGAGGGACATAAATGTCAGCCCCCTTACTCTTGTCTCCACAGGCTGTCTCATTCCTGGGCCCGGTGCTTTTCCATTCTGTTATCAGAAGCCCCTAACGAGACCTCTGGACCACAAAGATGTCTGGCTCCAGTGTCACTTTATCATTACTGGTGCTCAAGATGCAAATTTCACCTCCAAGTAACTCTGTGGACTAACCCATTCGAGTGGGTTGCTGAGTATGAGGTTATAAATCCTTGTGAACATCTAAGAAAGCTGATTTCGGTTTTAGAATAGTTAATATTTCAGAAAGACCGTGTCACCAAAACCACTCTTGCCATAAACCACTTCATTGAGAGAATACACAAAGTCCTTATAATTAAGGGCATGGGAGGAAAGCATGCAGATAATCTAAAAGGAGTTTCAATCAGGAAGATAAAAATAAAAACATGAATATCCAACTTTATTTTTACATGGCTTATGACTTGAATTTTTTTTATCTGACTTTTAGAAGATTATTACCAAAACCCTAATGTTCGAAAGAAGTCTCTGCCCATTCACATATAACATGATGGGTAGTCTATGTAGAAATTTGCAAGGAAGCTACAAAAAAGCTTTTGGAACTAATAAATAGTTATTATTCAAGGTCACTGAATACAAGGTCAATATTTTTAAAACTCAATCATATTTCTACATACTAGCAATCAACAATTAGAAATCCAAAAACTTTTAAATGTAATTTAAAATAACTCAAGTATGACATAATTATGCATAAATATAAGAAATATGTGCAGAATATGCATAATAAAACTTATAAAACATTAATAAAATAAATCAAGGAAGAACTAAATAAATGGAGAGACATACCACATCCAAGAACCAGAGACTCAACAGATTTAAGATAGTAATTTTCCCCAAAAATAATCTAAGGATTTGACTAAGTTTCAGTCTCAATACAAGTAGTATTTTCTTTGGTATATACAGTAACACTGGCTCTAAAATTTATATGGAAAAGTAACTGGAACTGCCAAAACAATTTTGAAAAAGAATAATAAAATTAGAGAAAACACACTATCTGAGATTTATTATAAAGCAACAATGATTGGAACCATCAAAATTTAAAACTTTTACTCTGTGAAAGTTACTATGAAGATAATAAAATGCAAGCTATAGCCTGGGAAAACTATTTGCAAATCACATACACAACAAAGAACCTATAACCAGGATCTATAAACAATTTGCAAAACTCAACAGTCAGAAAACAGTCTAATTTTAAAATGGGCAAAAGATTTTGGTAGGCACCTCTCCAAAGAAGATATACAGATGGTAAAGAAACACATAAAAAGAAGTAAAATAATTAGGCATTTAGTAAGAACTGCAAATTAAAAACCACAAGATACTACATACATACATGTATTAGAATGACCAAAAAAAACCCACAAAAAAACAAATGACAATACCCAGCACTGACAAAGAGGTAGAGCTGCCTCAACTCTCATACTGTAGCCACTCTGGGACATTGGTGGGCAGTTTCTCATAAAATCAAACATATACTTAGCACATGACCCAGTAATCCTGCATATTTACCTTAGAAAAATGAAAACCTATATTCACACAGAAACCTGACCATGAAAGTTTTAGAAACTGTATTCACAAACTCCCCAAACTGGAAACAACCAGGATGTCCTTCGATGGGTGAACGGGTAAACAAACTGTGGCAAAACCACAATATTGGAGTACTTTTCAGCACTGAAGAATGTACTTGCAACAAATTAGATAAATCTAAAAGGTACTGAGCTGTGTAAAAAAAAAACAAAAACAAAAACAAAAAAGCCTGTCTCATAGACATGTACACTTGAAGCCTATATAATCTTATTAACCAACTAGGGGCCCGGTGCACAAAAATTTGTGCACTCGGAAGGTCCCTCAGCCCGGCCTGTGCCCTCTCATGGTCTGGGAACCCTCTGGGGATGTCCACCTGCTGGCATGCCTGGCCAGCCTGGGTGAGGGGCTGATGGCTGTTTGTAGTCTGGCCAAGCCCTTCAGTGGGGACCCTGACCCCATGGGAGTGTGGCCAGCCTGGGTGAGGGGCTGAGGGCTGTTTACAGGCTGCCCACAGCCCCTTAAGGTTTTGAGTTCCTACTGGGGTACCTGGCCAGCCTGGGTTAGGGGCTGAGGGCTGTTTGCAGACTGACCAAGCCCTCCAGTGGGGTTCCTTACCCCATTGGGGTGTGGCCAGCCTGGATGAGGAGCTGAGGGGCGTTTTCAGGCTTCCCAGAGTCCCTTCAGGTTTTGGGTCCCTACTGGGGTACCTGGCCAGCCTGAATGAGGAGCTGAGGGGCATTTTCAGGCTGCCCTCAGTCCCTTCAGGTTTTGGGTCCCTACTGGGGTACCTGGCCAGCCTGGGTGAGGGGCTGAGGGGTGCTTTCAGGCTTTCAGGGTGACCACAGCTCCCATTGACCCAATGTCCCAGCAAGTCTGGCTGGAAGCAGGTTTCTGGGGTTTGTTTATCTTCTATAATTGATGCACTGTTCCTTTAAGCTGAGGCCTAGTAACGAAGTCTTCTCTGCTTCACCTCGTGGCTTCTATAATGAGACATTGTTACCTTAGTAGTCAGGCCAGGCCTGCTGTCTATAATTGAGACTTTGTTGCAAATATGTTTTGCCTAGAGCCAGAATAAGCCAAGCCGGCCCGCAAAGAGTTT
>PVJC01010642.1:0-43275 GCA_004026665.1 Murina feae | reverse complement strand
TAGTCCCTCTCTGGCCACTGGGTGAGGCTGGCTCCTGTATCTTTAAGGAGGTGTTGCTGCAGAAGCCTCTGACACACTTGGGAGGGGCGGGGCCTCGGGGAGTTCGCCGGGCGGGGCGGAGCAAATAGCTATGGCGCTTCTCAGCCCTGCGCTGAGAGACACCAGGTCTCTGTGTCCCACGGTAATTGCTGCAAGCAACACTGAGAGAAACCCACTTTGGATTTCCACCCGGTGCCAGTCAGTCCCCCTTCTCTGGGTGTCTGTGGGACCTCAGAAACTCGCCTGGAACTGGAGTTCAGAGCCTCTGGGAGCTTGTGGCTCTCTCCGTTTTGGAAAAGAACCGCGACCTCCAGTACCAGCCCTTCCCCGAGCCCGTGCGCGCGCCTTCATACCTCTGTACTTTGCTTCCGCCACTCCTCTGAGTCTCAGACTCTTCTCTAGTTGTAGGATTTTCACTCAGCCAGCCATCCTGTGGGTGCGAGTGGTGTCCGTGTGTTCTTTTCGTGGTTTTTCTGAAATAGTTGTTCACAGCTGCATTTACGGTGTCTACCCTATGCCGCCATCTTGTTTCTCCCAGCACTCAGTCTTGAATTCCTAGCTCGTTGTAATGACAGGATTCTCAGGACAACGTGGCTTGTAACCACACAGCAGGATGGGAATGGTGTGAACTGGGCGTGGCATAGCATGTGCAAAGGCAGGTTAGGGAGAGGGCCTGGGAGCAGATGGCATACTGGTCAGTGGGAGCTGGAGCAGAGGGCGAGAGGAGCCAGAGCCAGATGGAGCAGTCGCCACACTCCATCAGCTCCGTCCAGCTGTGAGATGCCAGAATCTAGGCAAGGACAAGAAAGTTGTTCAAGGCTATTTATAGATAGTAAGTGTTCTGCTTGAGGACCTCTGTCTGCTTCCTCCTGGCCTTCAACTCCACGTGGAAAAGTTGTGCTAAAGGAAGAAGCAAGAGAAGAAGGAAGTTTTGTTTTGCTTCCTACCTTCCCCTCCCTCCCAGAGGCAATTGCAGTGTCTAACGTTGTGCAGAAAGCTCTGGAAGGAAGGGACTCTCCCAGGAATGAATGAGGGTGTGCTTACCTGCCCAGAGCCCCTGAGGCACTGCATGGCCTGCTTGTGGGTGAGGCCACTCAGATGCTTTCCATCTACCTGCAGGATCCTGTCACCTGGGGGGAGGCAGATGCCATGCCCATGGGTCCTGAGGGTGCGGGAAGGACTCTCTGGGAGTCCCTGCTCATGTGCAGCCATGCAGCCTCAGAGAGGCAGGAAGCCACACTGCAGGAGCGCAGCCAGGCCTGAGTACCAGCATTGCTCTGAGCACCCCACAGACCAAGGGCCCTGAATGACCCGCAGACCAGGTTAGATGCTCCTAAGCTATGAGCCTCTTGGGGGAGCTGAGCTCTACTCAGCCCCAGCAGTGGCCTATGGCAGGTGCTGGAAAATCGGAGTCTCATCCATGTACCACACTGTCTCTCCATGAGCAATAACCAACATTGGTTGGACAGGGCGATGGGCTGGTACCTGGCTCACCCACTGACTGGTGCCTGGCTTGTCCTGTATGCTTATGTTTGGCTTGTGGATACAAAAGTAGAATTAAACTACATGGTATTCTGCAACTTATTTTTTAAACTTAATATAGTTGATCATGAACATCCCTGCAGGTCACTAGATAAAGACCCAACTCTATCTTTCTTCTAATTACTTGATGTATGCACCCACACATCTATACAGACTCCTAGATCAATGGGGTTACATAATTCCTGTCCAGGTATCTCCTCCCTCCTCCAGGGTCCACAGAAAGAGTTCACCAACCAAATGCAAAGTATCTATCCTGAACAGAGGTCTTGCCACCCCAACTTTGTCCTGGGCTTGGGACTGGGAGCACAAGGCTCTATCATGACTATGGATTATCCCTCTCACCTTTGGCTTGTTTCTCTCCACCCTGCTGCCCTCGCCTTTTGTCCAGCATAACCTCAGAGTTAACACCCAACACCCAATCCTACCCATTCTGTTCATCCCAAGCTTGTCCTGTGTCCCTCAGTTTGTTTTTTAACTCCCCCCCCCTACAAAGGCCCCCATCAACTTTCTTGGTTCACCCATTTCCCACGTGCTGCATGTACCAATGAGCATATTATCAGAGGTTCCCATAGGAGTGGAATGCCCACCAGGCTCCAGATGAACATCTGATTAACTGTTTACTTTCTGAGCTCCCCATTAACTCTTATAGTTACACTGAGTCCAAGTATCCCAACCGCTTTAACCAGTGCCACAAAGTAGATTCCACTGGCATTAGTTTCTGAAAGTGATACAGGACAAGAACAGGCACCCTTGCCCCCAAAAAACAAAAATAAAAACAGCCTGAGGTCAGTTGCCCTGCCTGAGCAGATGGCCCCTCTCAGCTCTCACCTCTCAGGAACTAGCAGCATTGCACACCAAAAGGGGCATCAGCTTCAGGGTTGGGCCAACAGGGGATTTGTTCCCAGCTTTATCAGCTCCTCCCTACATGACGCTGGACCAGTCGTTGGTCTCTCTGTTCTTAGTTCCCAATACACAGAACTGGAACGAGAGCTCCTCTTCTAACCATGACAGTGGATGATGCCCAGCACAAAGCAGGGACTCAATGAGTGTAAGTCCCCTCCTGTCTCCACTCAAGATGCAAATATCATTATGAGAACTGAAGTCATCCAGTAGGTTCCTGTATGACACCAGCCAAGTGATGGCATGCCGGATACCAGATCACAGCATCTTCTTGAGCAGAAGAAAACCTCAGGAGGATCGCCAATCATCCCCAGCAAGAGCAGCTGCACTGGGTTTCTACTTTACAGTGGATGAATCCTTGACAGAAGTTAAGAAGTGTCTACCATATGCCAGGCATTTGCTTGGTATTGTGACAATAACCAGGTAGAATTGTTTGTTGATCTGTCCAATCATGCAACAACACTTATTATATGCCAGGCACTGTGCAAGTAGCCAGGGAGATGTCAGTGATCAGACAGACCTGCCCATATCAACCTACTGTCTAGTGGGGAAGAGACTTTTACTAAACTGTGCCCAGAATATGGGGCCAAAGATACTACTAGCTTTCTGTCTATCTACCCCCTTTGGTTTGTTAGCTGCTTGTTAGTCCACCATGCTGGAAAACACGATTAACACATAGGAAACTAAACAGGATAAAATAAGCTAAAAAATGGTCAGTTCAACAGAATCCCTCTATGTCCCACTTCCTACAAAAGGAACTTTCCAAAGTACAGCCCAGGGTGAAGATTTCTGCTTTGGAGTCTTCTCAGATTCAAATCCCAGCTCTGCCATTTACTCCCTGAGAGACCATAGGCATGTTCCTTTCCTCTCTGTGTCTCAGGTACCCACCTATAAAAGGAGTAATTATCTCATAGGCTTATCATGAACCTTATATGAGACTAGAGACCCAGTGCATGAATTCATGCACGGGTGGGTTCCCTCGGCCAGGCTGGCCATCAGAGCTGATTGGGGCCACCTCGCTCAGTCTAGGGGAAGGACCGTGGGAGTTTGGCCAGCCATGGGAGGTTAGCTGTGGGAGCACACTGACCACAGCTAACCTCCTGCATTGAGCGTCTGCCCACTGGTGGCCAGTGCACACCATAGTAACCAGTTGACCAGTTGTTCAGCCGTAACAGTTGCTTAGGCTTTTATATATATAGATAGACATCCATCTGCTCAGAACCCTACCTGACCCATGGTTAGGTACTCAATATATGTCCACTGTTAGTATTATTCTTTTGTTGACCCCACATCTGGCTCTTCATGCAACACACTGCCTAGGTGAGCACCATGGTCAATTAGGAAAGAACTAATATTCTTAGAACCTTACTGCAAGCCAGTCCTGGGCACTTTTCCTTCTACAGCTCTGTGAAGGTGTATCATAACCTCAGCCACAAAAGATAAAAATGAGGCTGAGAGTTTCCAGTCAAGATAATGGCATAGGTAAATATAGTGCTAGAAACCTGCCACAACCACATCAGAATTATAACTAAACTACAGAACAGCCATCATTGAGAACCACCTGAAATCTAGCTGAATAGAAGTCCTATAACTAAGGATATAAACAAGAAGCAACATCTAGACTGGTAGGAAGGATGAAGAAGTGGAACAGGCTGGTCCCACCCCCACATGTGGTGGATATAAACCGGGAGGATATCTTGACTGTGGAGTTCCATCCTGAGGAGGGTGGGGTCCCAGCCCCATCACACCAGGCTCTCCAGCCCAGGGTTCCAGTGCCAAAAAGAGAAGTCCTCATAACTTCTGACTATGAAAACCAGCAGGGATCGTGGCTGAGTGACATGGAGGCAGCTGGAGTGCCAGGCGTTCCTCTTAAAGGACATACACACAAACTTACTAAGACTCACTCGCTCTGAACTCCAGCATTGGGGCAGATGCTGGAAAGGTACCGGGGACATACGGGAGGAACTGAATTGTCTGGCACCAGGTGAGGGCTGCGGGGCAGCTTTCTCTCAGGCAGAAGTGCTGACAGAAACCTTTGTTTCTTTGCTGAGCCCTCCCTCCACAGAGCCAACAGGTGGGCATCATATCTGAGTCTCCAACAATCTGGCTCACACTGTTAGCCCTGCCCTGGTGATTCCCTGAGACACCGTCCAACCCAACTTTTGGCCCACCCAAGCCCTTCCCAGTAGTTTTTCCATACAAACAGCCTATCTTGACTCAAGCTGTGAACTTTCCTAAAATCTCTCAAACAGTCAGCATCTGGCCTCAGTGTGCTTCTCACTAAGTGGCCCCAGACCCAGCTCTAGTGGTAGCCAGCCTTGGTTCACAGCCTGAGCTCTCTTAAGCTCCCATGCCCAGCACACATAGCAAATATCTGCAGAATATTTTGTAGCTCATGCCAGGTGGACCTGAGCAAGGCAAAGGTGGTAGCTGACCTTGGCTTGTACCTCCCAGGAGGCCCCTGAACCAGCACACTCAGTTGACAGCTCCAGACCACATTGAAGCATCTATGACCAAGGACACTGGAGGCTGGAACACTGAGCCTGTGGCCCAGGCACTATGCTGGGGGCTTTGCCTTTCCCCTTGATATTATTCTCAACAACCATGCAGTGCAGGTATATATTTCTATTTTGCAAATGAGAAAGCTGAGGGCCAGAGGAATTAAATAACCTCTCTCCACCTGACATGGTAAACAGAGCAAAAAGAGACTTTGAGGCCAGGGCTGATGGGCTCCACAGACTGTTCTCTTTCCTTCAAAATCTAGAGAATGAACCACAAGTACAATTACCTTTAATGGGAGAGCACATGGCTGAGGCCTCCACCTGGACAGTAAACTCTGAGCTGCAGCCATTTCTAGTTCTTCAATATTTCTCTTCTGGTCTTGTGCGTGTGATGAAAAACTTCTCTGGTTCCCAGGGCTTAGGCTGTCTGGAGAGAAGACCCCAGAATTGGCTGTGTTATTCATCTCCTAGCTTGGGGTATTTCCACCAACACCTGCACAAACAAGCCACGAAAGAAGTCAACAGCTTGAAAAAGCTAACATCTCAGTGGCATCTCTGTGTGGAGCACAGCGCTTTCACCAATGGCAGAAAGACCTTCATATCTGCTTGGAATGATGTGAGTTTAGTACCTTGTGAGGATGATGCATTAGAATATAGGAAGGGAAGGTGCTGGATGTGATTTAGAGTCTTGGGATGTAACTGTGCAAATATGGGAGCCACGGAGAGTTAATAATGCCAGCTCCCCCTGAAGTGCCAGGTGTGATGAGCAACACACACACACACACACACACACACACACACACACACGTACACCCCTTTCCAGCTTTTCATCATTTGCAGCAGGAAGTTGTTGTCCCAGTTCAATCATGAAAAAGCTGTCAGAAAGATTAAGCAGCATTCGCAAGATCCCACAACCAGCATGTGGTGGTGATCTTATTGCTGGCCTCTTCTGGACAATCACCGTGTGATCCAAAGGTCAAAATATCGGGTTCATTGGGGACTTGATAATAATCATATGGTGGACTCCCTGTGGGTGAAGGCTGGGCCATGGCTTATATTTACCCCATGTCTGACCCTTGATTTGGCACAGAACAGAGGAAAGAACGTGACGTTGAGAATCAAAAGTTAAAACCTGGTGGAGGTACTTTATTCTAGACCTCAATTTCCTTATACCTAAAATAGTGATAATATCAGTTACTGAATAGGGTTGGTGAGGCTTAGAGGTTATATATACATATGTAGAGAGAGATGAAGAGAAATTACAGCTTAGTACCTGGTAGAGCCTCAATAAATATGTTGACTGTCAATATGTTAATATTAGCTGCTCCACAAATGTATGTGGGAGGAAGGTATACAAGTTAGATTTTCTTTAGATCTGGATATAGAAACATACAAGTATATTTGCCGCTTTTGATACAGACTCAGAGAAGTGTCCAAACTCACATGTTAAATTCACTTACTTTATAGAAGTAGATTTGAAGTTATTCAAACTAGAGGCACTCAGTAGATAATGGGAGGGCCACTGTGTGTAAGGCCATATTTCTGGACAGTCATCCATAGATCACTGACTCTCCTGCCAATGTTTTAAGCATCCCTCCATGAGAAGTGAAGACAGGACTTATGACTGATTAAAAAGTCGAGCTGTACAACCTTTGTCCTGCCTAATGGAAATACAAGCTAAGATAAATTCTACAGGTAATTAAAACTCAATCTATTGTAGACCATGATGGCCACTCATGATGGGAATGTTATATCTTGTCCCTGACCTCTAGTATACACTGCCTGCCCCAATAGCAGCCTAACCAAGTAGAAATTCATGGCTGTCGAGACTCTACCCATAGTCACCCAGCCAGCATTCCCATGGAAAGGTCTTCCTCCAGTGGTACAAGCTGTGTAAGAGACCTCAGCTGTGAAGAGGTAGTTTTGCCTACCAGTGACGGACCTGGGGTGAGAGGCCATTTAACCCACAGGCATTGTGAAACACTCATTGTCTAAATTCTAATCTGAGACGGTGGCTTGAATCTTCGGTTCTGTGCACCAAATCTGGTTCTCTGTGCATCAAAGTCAGCCTGGTCTTCCTCCTCCTTGGGTGGTTGTCAAGCACCAATTTGCATGTGAGGACCAACCAGAGGCCAAGAATGAGGTGCCTGGTTGTCCATACACTGACACCCTCTAACACAGCAGTCCATTCCTGAACAACACAATTGATCCCCACTCAGCTGCATTATGGTTCTTGATTAAAAAAAAAAAAAAAAGGATAGTTTTATTACTCCTTCTAGTCCTGCCCCTGTGCAAAGTATCAAAGTATGGGGGGAAGAGATAACACAGTGGGAAGAACTGTGACATGTCAGGAAGTCCAACAGACAGAGCTGGGCTGCTGTGTGGAAGTCTGGGGCAGGCCGCAAGTCTGCGCCAACCACAGGATGAAAGGCACATGGCTGAGGGTCCAGCTTTGCCAGCTCCCAACCTCTCTGGTCCACATGCAGCTGCAAGACCAGGAAAGCCATCTGGTGATGGTGCATTGCATTCATGTGCAAGAGTGAGTGTGTGGTTTTCAAGGGGTGAGACACCTAGAAAATGCTGGCTGGCATGATGAGAATCATTTCTGTACTAAGGGGAAGTCATACACTGAGCCTGGACTTTGAGAGAGACACCCATGAACCTGGATTTGCAGGTAGCCTATGTTAATTTACTGGGAAGCAGTGGTCCCAGGCAACTGGGAGGAAAAGGGATGTTAACCTTCCCTTATTACCCCCATCACTCCCAAACCTGCCCCAAATAGACATCATAATATTATTTCTATCTCTCTCTCTCTCTTTCTCTCTCTCTCCTAGAGATGAAAATAAGCATCTTGAAAAACCAGACTTCACTCTATTTGTCAGCCACTAACATGCCAAGTCTTAACCAAGTAAGGCAGTATGCTTGCTGCACATATTCAGCTCTGAGAGCAGCTCTGTTTTTCTCCCATGTGACTGCCACACACTGTTGGTGACTGCAACTGGTACAGCCAGTAGGAGAAACAGTATAGAGGATACTCAAAAAATTAAAAATAAAGTGACTATATGGCCCACCAATCCCTCTTCTTGATATCTACCCCAAAATTTTAAAAACATTTATTCACAAAAATATATGCACCCCTATGTTCATGCAGCATTATTCATAGTGGCCATGACACAGAGACAACCAAAGTGTTCTTCAATAGACAATTGGATAAAGAATATGTGAGATATATATATACTAGAGGCCTGTTGCACGAATTCGTGCACCAGTGGGGTCCCTCAGCCTGGCCTGTGGGATCAGGCTGAAACTGGCTCTCTAACATTCCCCAAGAGGTCCGGGTTGCAAGAAAGCACAAGGGACCCCACCGGTGCACAATCGGGGCCAGAGAGGGACTCGGGAGGTTGGCCAGCTGGGCAGTGACTATAGGAAGGCTCCAGGACATGTCTGGCCCATCTCAGTCCTGATCTGCTGGACCCCAGCAGCAAGCTAACCTCCCCGTCAGAGCATCTCCCCCCTGGTGGGCAGTGCACATCATAGTGAGCGGTTGAGAGGCCTTAGTGTATAATTAGCATATTATGCTTTGATTGGTTGGATGGATGACCAGACAACCAGATGACCAGATACTTACATCTAATCTAATAAAAGAGTAATATGCAAATTAACCATCTCTCTCTGGGACGCCTAAACCACGCCCACCAGCCAATCAGAGCTGCTGTATGCAAATTAACCCAGCCAAGATGGCGGCTGGCAGCCATGGAGCTAGAGTAAACAGCAGGCTTCCATTGCAACTGCCTGCCTAGGCTGGCTGAGCCTCTGCTCACGGTAACAATGTTTCAATTATAGAAGCCACGGAGCTGAAACAAATAGGAGGCTTCCTTACCTGCAGGCTCAAAGCAACAGTGTTTCAATTATAGAGATAAATAAACCCCAGAAACCTGATTCCAGCCAGCCTCGCTAATACCTTGGGTCAATGGGAGCTGTGAGCAGCCTGAAAGCCTGAAAACAGTCCTCAGCCCATCACCCAGGCTTGCCACACCCCAATGGGGTGAAGGTCCACACTGGGGTGCTTAGCCAACCTGCAAACAGCCATCAGCCGCTCACCCAGGCTGGCCAGGCACGCCAGCAGGTGGACATCCCTGAGGGGTCCCAGACTGCGAAAGGGCACAGGCCAGGCTGAGGGACCCCCGAGTGCACAAATTTTTGTGCACCGGGCCCCTAGTATATGTATATAATACTCTGCCATAGGAAAAGATGAAAGACTGCCATTTACAACAACATGGATCATATTGTTGAGAATATCATAAGCAAAATAAGTCAGACAGAAAAAGTCAAGAACCATATGATTTTATTCACATGTGAGATATAAAACTGAAAGCAACAAATGAACAAACAAAAAAAACAACAACTTATAGACAGACAACAGTATGGTGGTTACCAGGGGGAAAGGGATTGGGGAGAAGTAGTAATGGGTAAAGGGATCAAATATATGGTGATGAAAGATGTGGCTTAGGAGGGAAACATACAATGTAATTAATAGATAATGTATTTAGAAATGTACACTTGAGGCCTACATGCTCCTATTAACCAGTATCTCCCTAATAAATTTAATTTTTAAACATTTAAATGGTTAAGATGGTATGTTTTATGTTCCATGTGTTTTACTGCAGTTAAAGTAAATTTTTAAATGTAAACTTTAAAAAAGCCATTTACTGAAAGCCCCCACAGGGTACCAGAGTGAGGAACAGCAGATGCTTGTGAATGTTGGGGTGCAGGGGTAGGGGTGCTGCTCTGAAAGGAGCCAGTGATGTCAAGCAGCCACCCCTTTGCCAGAGCTTCACAGCAAAGGCCATGAGAAGCAAGTGGCCAGCTCCTTGGTGGAGAAGGGCATATATCAGGTTGGCACCCCTGGTATCCTTAGTCTAAGGCAGGGGTGGGGAACCTTTTTTTTTTCTTTTTGCCAGGGGCCATTTGGATATTTATAACATCATTTTTGTGGGCCATACAAAATTGTCAACTTAAAAATTAGCTGCTCTATTTCATCAAACATTTAATTAACTCGCCCCTAATGCCTTGACAGAGCCAGACCAAATGACTTCATGGGCCTTAATGGCCTGCAGACAGACGTTCCCGCATCCTCCCCCCTGCCCCCCATTCTATGGGTTGCTGAGTAAACAACTGCTCAGGAATGGCCATGGGTATGGAGCCCATCTCTTCCATTACATGCCTGCATGTGGTCCCACCTGTCCTGTCCCGGCTCTGGACCACTCCATCTCATGCTCTGGGCTCCAGACCAACAACACGCACTGCGCCTGCCCACACAGGCCCTGCTTTGTCACTTCTGAGAGCACCATGGGGCAGGAACTATGTCTGTTCTGATGGCTGATGACTCCTCAGCACCTAGCCCAGAACAGGCACACAGCAGATGCTCAACTAATATTTCTAGCAAGACTACTTGAGCCTTAGCTCATGGCATTCCTGCATGTCTTCCCTCCCTCTCATCCTACTGATGTCACATCCCCATGCCTCCCCAAATCTCTTTGCTTGGAAATAACCTCACCTTCAAGGGAGCCATGACACTGCTGTATCTGTCTGCCTTAGGCCTTAACCCCATTCTATCCCCCTTTGGAGGGATTCTGTTCCTACCATCTCCCCTAAAGACAAGGAGAAGGGCACCAATATTAGGGCACTCGCTGCTGAGTCAGCCCATGTTCATTCTTTGTAACACCATTTAATTCCCACAGTCACACAGAGGGGTTATTGTCACTGGAGAAATGAGGAAACTGAGGCACAGGTGTGTTAAATAATTTGATCAAGATTACAGAGCAGTAGACAGCTGAGCAGGTATTGGTAATGGATTTTAAAACACTGGGCTCACTCCAGAGTTCTGTCTGAAGGGGATCCATGGCCGAGTCATCTATATACCAGCCACCACAGAAATGCTGAGTGTCCCATCCATGTCACAGACATCAACAGAGCCAGAGGATGTCAGCCCTTGACCCACCAGACTTTGACCATAGTGACGGTGGGCAGTTCCACTGAGCTCAGGTTTAGCTCATGTTGACAACATCCTGTGTCAAATTTCGTCCTCCTGTCCTAGAATTCCTTATACATCTTGGGTGCCCCCCACCTCCACTGCTCCCAACTTGCCCCAAGTAAAGGAGAGTTAATACCTCCCAGACCATCTTCGCCCACAGGGAGTGGGAGCAGTGTCCACCCTCTGTCCTTTAGATGAACCATTCTGGAGGCCTCTATGAACTCTAATTGAAATGAAGCCTGATGCCCACAACCACTACCTTGATGACGCTGAGCCCCCACCATTTTTTACTTCCCTTCTTCCCCACCTCACTCTCTGTGCTCATTCCTACTTCCTAGAATCATCTCTGCAAAAACCACCGGCACCAGCTCTTGGTCTCAGGCTGTGCTCAGCCAGATGACCAAGGACCCCAGCGTCCCCTTTTCGTGTGGGGTTATAGTGAGTTAGCAAGGGTTGTGAAAACCTGGCATTTATAAACTAGAATTAGATTAGTACCAGAGTTTATGAGGACATTCGCCCAGCTTTCTATTGAGAAGACTGGCTGCCATGCCCTGCTCAAAGCCCCTACTGTGCGTGCCCACTGGCAGGTCATTGGAAGCCCCACCGTCCTCGGGAAGGAGACTGTGCAATCAACACCTCCTGAAGATGACCTTGAGCCAGTCACAGCTTCCTCAGGCTCTTAAACTATGAAGTGCTATGAGGTACTATTACTTTGAATAACATATTTTAAATGGCCACACATTTTTGACACTCCTACATCAAGAGGCCGAGTCTGCTCCTACTGCCCCTGAATCAGCATTGACCTGCGACTACTTGACCAAAAGAGAACAGCGGAGGGGCGCTGCACCAGCTCCACACCCAGCCTTGAAGAAGACTAGCAGCCTCGCCGTGGCCCTTGGAGCCCTGATCCGCCACGTGGGAGCCTGACGACTGTGCTAGAGACCCTCCGTGGAGAAGGCCGGAGCCTGCGGGGAGTGAGGGGTGAGCGGAGCTCGCCATCCCAGCCTGCCCACCACGGGGCAAGCACATGAGCACAGCTGTGCTGAAGCCTCTGGACAGCCCTGCCAACTCCAGTCAGGTGATTCCAGTCACCACCTTGTGAAGCAGAGGGCCCAGCCAGCCTGGCCATGCTTGACTTTCTAACCCAGGAAATGGAGCGACAGACCAGCAAAGCGGGACGTGTTTTCAGCCACTGGGCCTTGGAGTGGCTTGGGGCCCAGCGACAGATGCATGGACAGTTTTGCTTTACTACTGGCTGTTTGCAGTACATGATGATTCCTATTTGCATCAACAGAATGTAAGACAATAATTTTTAAGAATTACTTTAGGAGTCAAAGTTCAAATGAAACATCCATAACCTCTTGCTGAAGCAGGCTCATCCGAAAGCACAGCTCCTTCAGTGACCCTCGCCGGTCATGTGCTGTCTGTGAATCTGTGCTATTTATATAGTTTGCTAAGTAGGTGTAATCCAATTTCTAGGCTATTTTTGAATTTATGAATCATTGTGTTATAACGTAGAGTTGTGTTTATAAGCTCGTTATTTTTACTTGCAAATTAAATTAAAAGTAATACGTTAAGAGAGAACGTGTCGCAGGGGGAAAAAGAGATATATGAACTAATCTTTGTAAAGCTTTATATAATTTTAAAAAATGTAAAAAATAAAATAAAAAGCTCAAAAAAAAAAAGAGAGAGAGAGAGAACGTGTGCTAGGGCTGCTGTGTGGGTTCGAATCCCAGACTGCTTCTTCTCCACATAGTCGGTAGAATAATGGAAACTGCCGTGGAGGGTTGTGAGGGTTATTGATGTACACAAGTGCTTAGAACAGCTCATGATAAGGCCCAATTGGCTCATTACAACTTATTCATTTTGTCCTCTTCAGTTTTGTATTGTCACCTGGTTCCTTCTCACGGAAAGACAGAGCAACATGCTGGGGAGACAGGATGTCTGCCCTCTAGTGTTGAGCATACCCTTTCCCCATCTCAGCCTTCAGGGAACTTTGATAGTTACCCAGTGAATGCATTCTTCCCTTGGACATCTGACATCCTTTAAACAATTTCTTTAGGCGCAGATGGCTCTGAGGCACCGAGTGCATGCTGGTTTGAGCCCAGGGAACAGGTGTGTCCAGCCCATCCATCAGCCTCCGATTTCTGGCGGCCCCCGTCTCCTCGCCAGCGTCCAGCGACGTGCCCCGCAGGCCTCCTGCAGGGTCCTCCTGCCTGGATGCAACCAGTGTGCTTTCTGAGGGTGTCACTCTGAATCCTAGTGACAGGCTCAGGCTGGACCAGGTGGGCACTTGCTCACACCCACCAAAATTTGGCAGAAAAAGATGAAAAGACACAAACACAAGAATGGCGCTGGC
Organism: Murina feae; assembly: GCA_004026665.1. NCBI lineage: Eukaryota > Metazoa > Chordata > Mammalia > Chiroptera > Vespertilionidae > Murina > Murina feae. The sequence goes on along the minus strand of PVJC01010642.1, from coordinate 29,900 downwards.
CCCATCGCTCTTGTGGCAGCAACTCCTCCCAGGCTCCACGTTCTATTCTGTTTTCTTTTCCTGCTGGTTTTCCTCTTGTGGCCTTGGGGAGTTCTTGCGATTGGCCCAGAGATGCCAAGTCTCCCTAATGAGCACTTGCTGATGAGAGAAACCTGGGAGACGCAGGAAGGGTAAGAAGAGACGTTCGCCCTCCCCCTGTGGCCAACAGGACTCTGATGTGTAGGAACCAGCAGCACCCAGGGCCATGTCACTGGGCCAGCAGAGCCCTGTGTAAATGCCACTGCCACCATCCGTTCTGCTTGCTGCCTTCACAAAGCTGTCCTCATAAACACCGCTGTAACCATTGCGCTCCCAAATTAGTCCCTGCCCTGTGCGATGGAGTCTTCACTCTACATGGCTTAGTTCCCTGGTAATACAATAATCTCTAAATTAAAGTCAGATTTTGTAAAATATGTAGACTGATGTGTTGAGCCCCAGCTTCGCCCTTCCACCCTCATGGAATAAATGAAGTCCAGCGTGGACCGTGAAAGGAGACTCACTGCTCCACTATTCGAGTTGTTCAGAAGAAACTGGGATGGGATAGATCGATTGATTCTGTAGACAATGCCCAGTTGTATTTTGAAAAAAGGAAAAGAAGGACTGTATTGCGGCCACCTGCCTCCTGCTAAGGCCCGGAAGGAAAGAGCCTCCACTGGGGTCTGTGGCCCTCATCCCTCAGACAGACCCGCCTTCCCCAGTGGCCTCTGGCTCATTGCCAGCCCTCTGCCTACGGAAGCAGGCAGCCTTTAAAAAATGCCGTTCGGAAACTATCTATGCCTATGAAGCATCGGTATCATGACTCACATGGGGTGAACCAGAACGATCCCAGGAAGAGAAGCGATTCGGGTGTGACCTGCAGCTCTTGCACAAACTGCGTAGTATCTCACTCCAGAGCTTGGATCTGTTCAGACACATAGCACCACGGCGACCTCAACAGCAACCTCTCACCTGTGCGATGTGCCAGGCATAGCACAAGCACGGTATCTGCATTGTACCATTTAACCCTCACAATGACCCTGTGGAGTAGACATATTAGACCCATTTTGTAGATGAGAAAGCGTGAGGTCAGAGAGAATTTCATAATTTCCTAAAGCTCAGGACTGGTGGGTGGCAGAGCTAACTCTCACTCGAGTGGGCTGACCCACACCAGGAAATGGATATGCAGAATATGCAGAGACAGAACAGTGCACAGCCCAGCCTCCGACCAGGCCCAAGGGGACTGTGAGCTTAGCTAAGCCTGATGGGTACTCATGCCTACAGGGAGACACTCTAGGGAGAGATGGTGGTTGTGGGGTCTCAACAAGAGAGGTTTAATGGGTTTGAAGGAAGCCTTTGCACAGAGGTTGAGGATACAGAAAAAAGGGGCTGTCCCCTAGGGGCAGGGTCTCCTGGAAGGTAGCTGGGAGAGCCCCAGTGAGCTCCAGGCAGGGGTGTCCCCAGCAACAAGCTCAGGGCTCTGGGGAGGACAGAGGCCACAGAGAGTCAAGGAATTGGAGCCCAGATGTCACACAGTTAGCATCAGCCGCTCAGCACAGAGCCCGTCCAGTGGGGCTTGCGGGAAGCTTGTTACCATTACTAGGCCATAACTTAGGAGTTTGATTGGCTAGATAAACAGTGGAGGAAGAATTGATTGGAAGGTAAGAGAGCCAAGAATTGATAACTTCAGGAATGGGAGGAAGTGTTGCCAAAAATGTTCCAAAGCCACCACCCAGCACGCCACGGAGAGTGGGTCCTTCCTGTCTACTGGCCATCGGTGACTCACAGTGTGTGTGTGGCACCAGGAAAGCAGCTGACAAATGTCCCAACTGGCCTGCATGGCAAGTTCTGGGATCCAGGTTAGTTACAGTGTTTCAAGAGCATAGGAGTCACCAGGGTCAGAGGCCATGAAGAAAATGGAAAGAGAACCAGGGCCGGATCCTGGGCAGCCCTCGGAAGAGCCGCAGAGTTTCACAGCCACCAGCTGTAAGAGCGAGAGCCCAAGGCCCCTCTCTGCAGTGCTGACAGATGGCAGAGCCCGCTTGATGTACTCCGGAAGTTATGCACTAGTATAATCATGGCGATTTGTCTCTCTCCCCAGAGAACCACGTATAACCAGCTATAAAGTAATATGCTCATTGAGACAATTCATCTAAGAACAACTAAGAAACATTTGGGAAATATTCAACTGCTAAAGAATCAAAGAAATGCCAAATGAATTATCAGTGGGAAATCATTTTACCTATCAAATGGACAAAGGTAAACATGATAAAATCCATTCTGCAAGGACAAAGGTAAACATGATAAAATCCATAGTAACAGGCAGGGTGACACTATGGGAACCCAGGAAACAGTGAGGGCCTTAAAAATGCCCAGACTTTGTACCCATAGTTACACTTCCAAGACATAGCTTAAAGGTATTACAAGGTGCAGAATACATTGTCTTCAGTGATGTTTATTGCAATATTACTTAGAATATTGAAGAATGAAAAGCAACTTAAAATCAACATAAGGAAGTGATTAAGTGATTACCTTTCCACACTCAGAAGTCATCTAATCGTTCAAAAAACCCTGCATGACCATCTCTCACTTGCATAGCTCTGCTCCATGCTGGAGCTGTGCAGACAGTGGGCCACTGTCCCTTCCCTGCAAACTGGAGGCAGACAGGTCCACAAATATAAGGGGCAGAGAAAACAGGTGAAAAGATGGAGTCAGCACAAAAGAGGGAGTGGGCAACACCTGTAAGGGAGGACAGGCCAGTCAATCAGAACTTTAGAAAAGGCTGTCCTTGAACTCATTGTTGGAGAACTGGGCTTACCCTGGTGACCTGAGTCTGGGAGAGGGCAGGAACAGCTCTGCAGGCAGAGGCCATGCGAGCACAAGGCCTCGGACCCGAGCCATCCTTGTGTGTTCAGCAGTCTGCAAGCAGCAAGCAGCACAGCTAGAAAGCAGGGTGGAGTCACAGCGAGGGCTGCGTCAGGGCTGGGCCAATGCCAGGTCTGGCATGCCATCCTAAGCAGTGTGGTCTTGTCCTTACAGCTCGCAGAGAGCCACTGACAAATGTTCAGTGTGGAGGAACATGATTGGATCGGTTCTTCTGTCACTTGGAAGGCTGAGAACAAGACGTCCAGCACTTGGTGGCAGGTGGGGTGGGTGGAGAGGGTGCAGATTTAGACCCTCCCAGTTTCTTACAAGGTGGATGAGTGGTCTCAGTTGAACAAGACAAAGATCCTGGTGGGGAAATGTGTGTGGGAGGATGAGGGCAACTGCGGACGTGCTGCGTTTGAGGACTCTGATGAAGATGGCTGGTTCTCTCCTGGATGCAATCATTGAAAATGGTGTCTGTGGAGAGAGTTTATAATATAAAGATTTTTTTAAAAGACAAAGAAAAATTGTTTAAGTTTTCTAAAGAATACATACAAATGTCCAACAGGAACATGAAAAAATGCTCAACTTTACTAATCATCAGGGAAATGCAAATCAAAACCACAGTGAGATACCATCTCACACCTGTTAGAATGGTTACCACCAAAAAGGCAGAAAACAATAAGAACTTGTGAGGATATGGACAAAAGGGAGTTTTCTGCACTGTTGGTGGGAATGTAAATTGGTAGAGACACCATCGAAAGAGCATAAAGATTCCTCAAAAAATTATAAGTAGAACTGCCATATGACTCAGCAATTTTACTTCTGGGTATGTATATACCCAGGAAGTGAAAACTGGGTATATATTGAAGAGATATGTACACACATGTTCACTGTAGCATTACTCACAATAACCAAACTATAGAAACAAACTAAGTGTCCATCAACAGATGGATGGAAAAGGAAAATGTGGTTATATATACAATGAAATATTGTTCAGCAGTTAGGAAAGAATGCACTGCCTTTTGGGACAACATATTGTTCCTTTCATAACCACAGAAGAAATGATGATTAGAGATCAACAGCAAATGTGATATTTAGCACTCAAAGCCAAATCTCTCCAGGTTGAGAACATGGTGCCTACTCATCAGTTGCAACTCGGGGAGCATTCATCTGAGCGTGAAAGCCATGCTGGGCAGAGCAGAGGCCCAGCAAATATTTACAGGTCTTGGCCGAATCCCAATGACGCTACTTGTGATGGTGAACTTCTTCCGCCGAAGGAAGCAAACCCTGACATTAACATATTGACCATCCATGCCCATTAAAGCATGACTGCCCAAAGAGTAGTCAAATGCTGGGCCTCAGTTCAATGCCAAGGTTCTAAGCATAAGAAATGAATGGCACGTGTCATCGGACTGTGGCTCAATGTTTTCTTTCTGATTAAGAAAAATCCCTCTTTTGATTTTTCCATCTTTCATGAATCAAATGTTTGCTGACCAGGTGACCTGCCAAGGTGTGCTAGGCGAAAAGGATATTAGGTGAGTCAGGTGCACGGAACTGGCCCTGAGGAGGACTGATCCTCAGTGCACATTTTGAAGTCCACTGAATATACATCATTTTCATTGTACAAACTCCCAGAAGCTGCAGGAAAAATCTCAGCTAGGAGGGTGACAGAAAAGATAAGAGCACTGTATATGTTCCCGTATTTCTTACAATATATGCCACGCTCTGTTCTAAGTGCTTTCTGGGTATGAATTCACTTCCTCCTTAAAGCTCCCAGTGAGGAACAGCCTAACATTGTCCTCATTCTGCGAGTGAGGGAACAGAGCAGCAGCTCTTAGAATGCGGCAGGAATTCAGGCCCCACCACCATGAAACACTTCCTGCATGTTTCTCCAAGGCAGCGATTTTTATCCAGTGAGTTGCAAGAATTTTTAAAATATGCAAAATAGGACTATTTAGTCAGCATACTGACCTCTTTTTCCTCAGATTGTCAAATAAAAAAATGACAATAGCCAATACAATAGCCATTCAGTGCGGATGAATCAAAATTGCATCTATTTTTTGTCAGATCAGCAAAAAATCTACCATATTTTTTGGTGTGCTGTAGTTTTCATAGTTAATTTATGTGTGCCATGAGATGAAAAAGGTTGGAAATTGCTGCTCTAACATTAAACACCACAGAAAATGGGATTAGGATGCCATTTCTTGGCATAAAGCTGACAACAGTCTAGACTGTATGTTTTCGATTCTTTTCCATCTGATGACATCATTTAATGAGAAATCAGACCTATAAGCAAACTTTCCCATGGGTGTCTTCTCAGCGAACAAGATGATGTGTAGCCTGCCCTCGGGATTCTCAGCACAAACCTGGAGAATTTATTTACTCCCGTGGTCACAGCACAACCATGTCGGTGCTCCTGTGACGGCTAATTTGCTTCCAAGCACTGGCTTACCACTTCAAGTACTCTTCCCTGTATTGTCCTGCGGCGCTGCTTGCTCCCGCTCTGGTTGCTTTGAAATCCCTCTGCAAAGCAATGGCGATCAGCTGAGGTGGACTGGCCAGGCAGCTCCCAAGCGGGAGCTCCAGGGCCCTCAGCGGGGTGGGCCACTTCCCAGGAAGGGCCCTGGCCAAGTCTTCATCTTTTCTTGTAAAGTGTGTAAAATAATATGCTTTCACCACAATCAGTGAAGCCTATGGACCCTTCCTTCCACCCAGCTCATCCCCACGGCTCCTCACCTCAGGGGTGTGTGGTGTGGAGCAGACCCTGGCAAAGAGAAGCTGAGATGAGAATAATGCCGTGTGGATGAGTGGGGTTTGCTCCTGTGTCTGCAGTGTGTGCCGCAGTGATTTGTTGTAGCCATCCAGAATGCTCCTTCCATTGGGCCAGCTCACCCACAGTCTCTGAATATGACATCAGGTGTCAGGCAGCAGCCACAGGACGCTGATCGTGCCCCCCGCCACCCTCCCTCATCAGCACCAGGGCCGCTGGGCAGCGCTGGAGGGGAACTGGGCTGGACATGTACAGAGACAGAGGCCAGTCTGTAGGAAATGGTGTCAATTGTCAGAAATGAAAAACTGTAGTTTGGTTCTTAAAGACACCGAGTCAGGTAGGAGTTCTGTCCTGTCAGGGTCACCCCTCCAGTTTAATAAATGGCATCATCAGCGCACCACACGTGCCTTCCCTCTGACAGGAACCACGTGGAATTGCCTCGATTGGATGTCTAGTGTGGCCAGCACTGAAACCTGTGGCCTTTCTGCAGAGAGCAGCTACCCTCCGGGCAAGGCTGCACGGCTTATGTATCAAAAAGAAAAGCAACCCTCCATCGGCCAAGCGAGAAGAGCGACTAAATTATCTCTCTGTTTTTCTCTGGAGAAAATATTACAAAGTGTCATCATGTAAAAATGTAATCAGAGTGTATGCCAACAAAAATTTAAAAGGAAAAGAAGAATCATACAGTTTTCCAAGGAGTTGATAAACATATTATTTTTTGGCTTTTGTAGTTTTGCAGTATTTTTTCAGTGTGTTTTTTTTTTTAATGTATACATTGTGGTATTTCCTTTCTCATTCTAAAGGAATGCTCACTTGCATATTGTAGTTTGTATTTTGAACTTTTGCATTATTTTTCTCCACAAAGTCTGTATTTTTCTGCGCAGACGTTCCGGCTATTGCTAACCAAGGCCAGTTACCAGCATCACCACACAATGAACATGTTCTCGAATGAACAACTTCTGAGCTGGTGCTGCTCTGTCACAGACAGGCTGCCAGCACACCCACGGTTATCGTCTTTGAAAAGGGCAATTTTCTCCATTTCTCTTGCTACTTCCCGGCAGGCCAGCAAGATGAACGGCCTGTGATTGTTTGAAGCATTTGGGTTGCCACTATTAATTAAGCCAATTTCAAACCAGCATCCTGAGTGCGTGCCCCATTGTTCACAGTCCCCATTCTGTGTTTGCAGAAGCGTGAAGAGTTCAAGTCGTCTTCTGTGTAAGACACCTGGTTCCTGGCAAGCAGCTGGTGGAAAAGGCGTCCATGCTGAGAAAGAGGGTGCTCATGAGGGTGTGGAAATCCCAACTGTAACAATGTCGTTTTCAAGCTACTCTGTTTGTCTTGTGAACCTGATGACTATTCAGCTGTAATCAGGAAATTATCCTTGGTTGTGGGTAAAATGAACATCTGTAAAAATTAAATCAACTAAAGTACACAGTATTAGTTAGGGAGTTGTTCTTTACAATTTCAAAATATTCTATTTTTTTAATTACTTTTTAGGTTATCTGCATTTTTACAGATTTGTGTTAAATTACATTGAAAATTTGGAACAATTAAGCACTATGTAAACAAAATAGGGAGTAATGCAATGGTATTAAATTAATTCAATAATAAAAATTCTCCAAATAATCTTCAATTGAATTGAAATAATGTGTCATTAAAATTCTGAACATCAGCCCAGCTTGCGTAGCTCAGTGGTTGAGCTTAGACCTGTGAACCAGGAGTTTGTAGGCCTGATCCCCAGTGGAGGGCATGCAAGAGGCAGCCAATCAATGATTCTCTCTCATCGTTGATGTTTCTGTCTCTCTCTTCCTCTCCCTTCCTCTCTGAAATCAATAAAAAGAAAGGAAGGGAGGGAGGACAGGAGAAAGGAAGGAAGAAAGGGCCTCCTGGTCACTCTCAGATCCCCTGGTACACCCCCTCCCAATGTGCCACAGAGCATCTGGGCACCGGGCAGCTGGCTGGTTGAGCTTATCTGGGCAAGAGATCACGTGACCCATTGCTCATTTAAAGAGGCAACAGGTCAAAGGAAAAGGAAGCATCGGCCATTTTTCAGCTGAGCTGCACTCACATAAGTTGAAATCTTCCCAACTTCTCTCCACTGAAACCGTAAAGTTGCAATGCTGCTGCTGTTTTTCACTTCATATATTATGAGGCCTTTTGCCCAGATCCCCAAGGCCATCTCTCCTGCGAGCCTTGTCTTCTCTGGGAGAACTCTGTGAACCAATACACCATATTCTGGAAGATGCTGAGTGACCTGGAACAAGAAAAAGGCCAGTTTAGAAGAGACAGGCACACAGGTCTAAATAAAGGGCTTCAAGCCATTCCACAAAAACACCTTAATAGATGTTTCAAAAAGAGAGAAGGGAGGAAAGAGGAGGCTCGCCAAACAAGTTTAGGAAACACTGAGCTAAACAGATCTCCTTACTGAACTATTTCTCTTCGCCTCTGATATGATAGCAGTTTTCTTTTTTTTCCTTGTTTGTTTTTTGTTTGTTTTTTTTAACCCAAGGGTCCCTTTTTTAAAATAACACCTGGAATACAGTTGCTATGAAAATGAAAATAGCATGATAATATTTTGGACACATTTTTAGAATTCAGACTCTTCTGGGTAATCTCACAGTAAGGGATTCCTTTTTAATTGCATCAATCAAAGTCAACTGCAATATCACTTGGTCCAACCCCCTCCTTCTACAGATGGAGAAGTTAAGGTCCAGGTATGGAAAACAAAGGTCCAAAAGGTTAACATCACCATTAAAGCAGGATGAGCCATGAACATCTGCAGAGAAAATGACCAACCACTGCTATTTCTAACCATGTGACAGCCCAAGGTGTGTCCTCAGTTTACCAGTTTACCAGTTTATGAGGTTAAGAGACTGAATTTTGCCAGTGGCCTGTCATCCAAAGCTGGAACTGCATCAGGACAGCCACATCCTTAAAAAACTGATGTAGCCCTAACCGGTTTGGCTCAGTGGAGAAAGCGTCAGCCTGCGGAGTGAAAGGTCCCAGGTTCGATTCCAGTCAAGGGCATGTACCTTGGTTGTGGGCACAACCCCAGTGGAAGGTGTGCAGGAGGTGGCTGATCAATGTTTCTCTCTCATCGATGTTTCTAACTCTCTATGCCTCTCCCTTCCTCTCTGTAAAAAATCAATAAAATACATATTTTTTATTTTAAAAAATCTGGTGCATACACCTAACCAGGCTTTTAGTTGTGTCTCTGGTGGGCAGCTCCCGCCGCATCTTCACCTGGACCACTCCTGTCCCGTCAGAAGGTTGGTGCACTTGGACTCGCAGCAGCAACATCTTGCTCCAGGTATTTGACAGCCGCACAGAAGGTAAAATCCGGTTTCCCATCAGTCCTGCCCCAGCAGAAGCACTCTGTCCTGTCCAGCCTCTCTCACTCCCAGGCAGAGTCACAAAAACAGGAACAAATTATTGCTTTTGAGAGTTCCTCTCTCAGGCTCCTCTCTCTCTCCTTCTGTTGATAAGTGAAAGGAGCGTTTAGGGGTAAAATAGGCCAGTTTAGGGAGTTTTAGGAACTGGGGGGCCCAGTGGGGGAAGGGGACATACTATGTTTCCCCGAAAATAAGACAGTGTCTTATATTAATTTTTGCTCCCTAAGATGTGCTAGGTCTTATTTTCAGGGGATGTCTTATTTTTCCATGAAGAAGAATACGGTTCACATTTATTGTTGAACAAAAAAAAAAAGGGAAATTTATTACCTGTGTGTTCACACAATGTGCCCGACTCCTGCCCCGCACGACTCACTGTCTAATTGTGAGTCAGCCAGACTCCGTCAGGGCAGAGCGAGCAGCAGGCCGCAGCTTGTCCTGGTGGCGGGGGCTCTCTGATTACAAGAGACTTCGCACTTCCTGTCTGCTCTGGCTACACTGCAGCCAACAGTGAGCCACGCGGTGGCGCCCACCCACTACAGCCCAGAGTCCAGAGTTACGGTAGCTTGGGGGGGGGCTTATTATCAGGGAGGCCTTATTTTCAGGGCGGTCTCATTTTCAGGGGAATGCCTTATATTTCAGTGAGAGGCAAAACTGTAAATAGGTCTTATTTTCGGGGGTGTCTTACTTTTGGGGAAATGCAGTAGTTGGCTGGGGACTTGGAGCTGCCAAAAGGCATACATTCCCAAAGAACAAAAGGCACCACAGAATAGGGGAAGAGGAAGACATCTGCTCACAGAAGACAGGGAATGCCACAGGGAGTAGAGAGACAAAAGGGAGAAAGAGGAAAACAGGTGTCCACAGAGGACAGGGAATTCTTCCACTGAAAGGGGAGAAAAAGAGGGGAGCCCACATGGGGCTTGAGCTTTGAAGCTGCTATAGGACCAATGAGAAGGGAATGGCAGGACACAAAGAACTGCAGCCTTCATAAACCTTAGGAAAAAGGGGCTTAGTGGGCAACCCCCTTTGGGATCCCTTTCCTGTGGGGGAGTCCGTGCTTGTTTCCCATAAATGTCCATCTTTCCATGCACCACCGTTTGTCCGTGGCTTCAGTCTTGGAATCCACCTGGACAAGAATGCGGGAAAGAAAGCACCTGTCATCCTGCTCAGAAGAAACCACGTGTTTTGGTTTGGTTCCATGTTTCATAAGTAATCTCTATAGATAAATTCTGCCGCCTGCAGAGCCTTCAGGTCTTCATATAATCATGACTGTTTCTGGACCCTGAGCCTCCTTCTTTTACCTCTGGAGAGACCTTGTTATCATCAACATCATCGTCACCAACATTCAAACAATATTTATTGAGCTCTGATGTGGAAAAAACCAATGGCCTGACTAGGCATGTGCTTGAGATATGACAAAACAAGTCACCCCAAAACAAGTAGGTAAATTATTTTAAAGTGTTTGATGTGATATTTCTAAAATAAAACAAAACCCTAAGGCATTAAAGTCATCTTCATTACACTAAATATGTCTTTCATGGGCTTGCTTACATTTTTAATTGCTTAGTGTAAATTTTATTTTTAATTAGAAAGAGAACACTGAAATATTTAGAGCCACGAAATTCTTAAAATGGTAAAACACCATCTAACTATTTCCCATGAGAGAGTTGTAACTATGTCTTTTCAGCTGAAAAAAATGGGGCACCGAAAGGTGGCATAGTCTGCTGAGGTCCCCAGGAAGAGTCAGGAAAGGAAATACGAGTCTGTTTGCTTCTGAGTCTTCCCGCTCAAGTACAGCGTGCCTGTAGTCTGGAAACATGGGGAATATATGTAAGGTCAAGGGCATCTTCAAACCTTAAAAATGTAAGTCCCATCCCCATGCTCTGCGAGGGGACCTTCTGTGGCCGCGCTCCCGGTCCCAGGGTGCTGTTTCCCACCTTCCTCTCAGGGTCCCTTCCTCCCTACGTGCTTAGGACCATCTCACTAGCTCCCCTTCTCCCTAAAAGGGGCAGCAAGGTCAAGACTGGACTCAGACTCTCGGGGCTCCTGGCTCACGCAGCACACTCTCTGTATTGGAAACTGTTGGAACAAATGGATTATTTCCAGATTTTTGTGAAGAAATTCATAATTCATATCCTCTGACCCTGTAACTCCACCCCGGGAATCCCTCCTAAGAGAATGTACTATCAGTACAAAGCCTGCTCATAGCAATGTTCGGTGTAGACTTTCAAGATATGTTGGGAGGACCCAGAGCTCAATGGTTTCCTAAAGGCAGGACTGCCTTAAAAGGAATTATCTGGCAGTTTAACACAGGATATTTACCAAGCGTTTGCAATTGTGGACAAAAGGAGCCACATGCTAGCCTGAAAGGCCCAGCGGAGGCCTGCATGCCATTCCCACAGGCTCAGAGACCTAGAGTGATCACAAAGATGGTCTGAAAATTAGATATTTATCTACAAACAGGTTATGGTGGGTGGCCACATCCTGGGCCAGTGTTTCCCTGATGGGAATCACCTTTGATCTTTACTGAGCCAAATGTGCTGGGCACCAGGAGAGATACCACAAGTTCCTTCATTATCATGTTAATTGATCCTGCACCCACCTGGGTATATGTACGTCATTTTGCTTTTTATCCAATCCCAGGGATTTCCCCGCTTTGCTTTATCCCACCTCCTTAATCTATCACCAATGAATTTCATGTAACCCACTTACGTGTTTTCCTTTTGATGGTAATTTTATAAAAACACCGTGTAAACTCCCATTCTCCGGAGCATTATCTCAATTCATTGAGGTTCTGCTTCCCGGCATATGTCGACAGTTTGGCTCAAAACTCAAAAAATTCTCTACAGGTTTCATTGAGTTTTTTCGTTAACACAATGACCTGGGAATGCAGATGCTATAATGCTAAGCAGCGGAAAATACAAGATTCAATCAGTATGATTTCAACAACAAAAGATGTTTCAATAGCATATCAGACCCCCTAGTCACATGGGAAATGGCTGCATGGTTGGGGACTTGGAAAACACTGAGCTAGCCTTGAATAGTTTGTTCTGGGATTTACATGCTAATGTAGCTGTGAATCTTCCAGGCAGAGTGCGTTATTCAGCATCATTCAAACCGGTCTGCTGCCACGTCTTCCAGTGAGAGGATGAACTAGCAGGATCCGTCATCAGGAAGCCAGAGGCCAGCAGCACCGTGGGATCATGGAGAAGGGAGCCACAGGAGTGGTAATTAAATAGCCCAGCGCCTGCCTATGGAGCATCTGGGCTCACAAAGGGCCCTCTGGCACTTACAACCTAGGCGAGGGGCCGAGAAATGTAGAGACGCTGCAGGGTGGTGTCTTAGCATGTTTAAATGTTCAAAATGTCCACAGCTTCCGCCCCGCCATTCTGTTCATGAGCTTCTATTCCTGAGGAACTGAGCAGAAGTGCAGCTAAAGACATATGTCAAAAAAGTACTAATCTCAGGATTGTTTAAAATAGCCCCATGTTTTAAACAATTTATATGCTAAACAACAGAGTATTGAGGAAAATTTAGGTTACACACTGTGTTGATATAAAACAGTTTCAAAATTTTAGTAAGATGAGATGATGAAAATACACAAAACGGCATATATAGTATAAACCTAATTTCAAATATAGGCGCATATACACCTGTAAATGCCCAGGACACAGAGACTGGAATCAGTGTAACTGTGCTATCTACAGGGGGCGTAGTCAGGAACAACGGTTGCTTTTACAGTCATGGGAGGAAGGACTTTGTTTAATACTCACTCCAACAAAGAGGGTCACAATGTGCTCTGAGCTGCCATGCCCTCGGAGTCCTGCCACCGCATTGCAGGGGGTACACAGCATCATCAAGCCAACCTAGGGAACTTGGAAAGCTACCTCCTTGAAACTGATAAGGTCCCTAAAAGAAATCAGATCTGTTCAAGGTTTTGCTCATAGATGGTGGCTCCCTTTGTGATCATTTTCATTCTTCTACCAGGGCAGGGAGGGACACTTGTGAGCCCGACCTCAAAGCCAGACCTGAGCACAAGGTAGGTAGGGATCCTCGGCCCTGCAGGACCTCCCCACTGATTCAGTGGCTCTGTGGCTGCTCTTCCCCAGATGTGTGCTGATGGCCTGGCAGTCCCCCCTGCCCCCTGCCAAGTGAATGCCACCCCCTCTTGACAGGGAGCACGTGAAGGTGGGGTTCTGCAGGACTTCTCAAATGACCCCCTGAGGTTGCACATGCTGGTGATACTAACAGTTTGCTGAGTTACCCATCAGAAAGGAAAGGCCAGACCTCCCTCGGCATTTGGCTTCCTGATGCCTGTCTCTATCAAAGGCAAAAAACAATGACAGACTATTTCTCTCTGTCTCAGGAGACTTCATACAGAGAAATGTGCAGGTTTTGGAGCTTCTTTTTGAAATGGCTTCCAACTCAAAAGCCCACCAAGTTCCTTGTCCTGGAGGAGCCTGGGGGCACACCTCCCACATGTTGCCAGCGCTACCTCAGGCCTCTGGGCACTCCCTAGGGCAGGCTGCATGGACTCCCACCGCCCCCACTGTCCCCAGTGGCTCCAGCAGGTGCGAGTCTAAGAGTGAACAAAGCCTATTCTTTTTAGACTGTGCCCACAAACGTGGGGCCTGAAATGCTGCTCCCATCGCTCGGGACTGAGGAGAGAGTGGACCAGGGCGGCACCCGGATGCATGGACCACCATCTGCTGTGCTGAGAACAGCTTTCTGGGAGGTGCAAACTTGGGGTCTTCCGATGGCTTTGCTTTGGGCTCACACCCCAACAGCTGTCACACGTGTCATCTCCGAGAAACACTCCCAGAAAAGTGACTATGAAGCTAAGGTTGAAGAAAGGCCCTGCCGTACCCACCCTGGCCCACTAGATCCTACCCCGCCTCTCCAATGCCACCTGCTGCCAGGAGCCTCTCTTTGCCCCACGGGTCATTGGAGCTTCCTTTCTCCCAGGCCTTGCTTGTACTCCTCATGGCTCTGAGCACATGAGCCCTTAGCGATGGCTTTAGAGGGGATTGCTGATGTGTGCCCTGGAGCACCCACACCCCTTCCAAGGGAGCCAAGGCCTCACCCTCAGGAACTCCTGGCCACCTCTCCCCAGCAGGGGCCCACGGCTATGCATCGCTGAGACTGGGACCTGGCTCCTGTGAGCAGTCATCTTCTCGATCAGACTTGCTGGGATGGAAGCCTCAGCGTGGAAGTAGGCTTTGGTTGCTGCCCGCTGGCAACAAGATGCTGAGGAAAGGGTCACAGCCCAGCCGCCTTCTGCGGCACTCGGGGCGGAACTGAAGTCTGCTTTGGTCAAACCCAGGTGAGGGCCCGCCGGGCGTGGCTGAGCAGTAGAGCATCCATCCAGGAACCAGGAGGTCACCAGGTCTATTCCCGGTCAGGGCACATGCCCAGGTTGCAGGCTCGATTCCCAGTAGGAGTGTGTGCAGGAAGCAGCTGATGGATGCTGTTTCTCTCATCCATGTTTCTCTCTATCTCTCTATCTCACTCCCTTCCTCTCTTTCTAAAAATCAATAAAAAACATTAAAAAGAAGCAAACCCAGGTGAGGCTCCCAGGGCAAGGATGCTCCTTCGGAGTGCCCACCAGGCACACCTTTTCCTATGTTAGAGGTTGGGCCAATCACATGGCAGGAATAGAAGGAAGGAAGAGAGGAGCCACCCGTCATGAGCCCTTTCGTATGCCAGTGGGTCCTCAGCACTCAGCTCTTCTGGCTCTCACAGTAACCCTGCAGGACGGCATTTGTATTGCCACTGCAAGATGAGCACAATGACCAGGGGGGATGTCGCCCAATGGGGCCCAGGTCACACCGCTTGTGACAGAAACAAGATGTGGCCACCAAGCCCTCCCACATGTCATGACGCCACGCCACTCCCCAAGGCCCAGCAAGCCCTGGTGCTGAAGCACTGATTCATTTTATTCCTCTGGCATTTCTACGCGTGTGCTCCTGGTGCACTGTCCCCTCCTCCGACAGGGAGCTCTTGCCTGTGACTCTCTCCGTCCACAGCAAGTGATCAGAAGTTGCCCATGAACAAGGGAGGATCAACAGCCCCACCTGTGCCAGGTGAGCCCTCACCAAGACAGCTCTTGAGCGGATCTGAGGCTGCAGCGCACGAGCAGGGCAAGCGATTGTGTCAGTTTCTAGAAAACTAAACAGACCCTCACTGTACGATCCAGCATCATACTCCTTGGGAGGCAGCAACATCTGTTCACACAGACACCTGCATGTAGGTGTGTATAGCACTTTATTCACAATTGCCAAAACCTGAAGCAAAGCTGTCCTTCAGTGGGGGGGATAAATAAACCATCCATCCAGCTAACAGGAAATGAGCTACTGGCCATGAAAAGACATGCAGGACAGGTAAGTGCATATTAGCAAGTAAAAGCGGCCAACCTGAGAAGACTCAGCACCGCAGGGTTCCAACGACATGACATTCTGGAAAGGGTGAAACCATACAGATGTGAGATCAGTGGTTACCAGGGGTTATGGGAGGAGGAGGGATGAATAGGCAGGACATAGAGGATTTCAGGGCTGTGAAACTACTCTGTATGTTACTGTGGCCTTAGATAGCTGTCATTGTAAACTTGTCCAAACCCATAGGACAGCGGTTCTCAACCTATGGGTTGCGACCCCTTTGGGGGTCAAACAACCCTTTCACAGGAGTCACCTAAATACATCCTGCATATCAGATATTTAAATTATGATTCATAACAGTAGCAAAATTAGTTATGAAATAGCAACGAAAATAATTTATGGTTGGGTCACAGCATGAGGAACTGTATTAAAGGGTCACGGCATTAGGAAGGTTGAGAACCACTGCCCTAGAACAAGCAACTGTAATAGGGACCCCTACAGTTAACTATGGTTTTGGGGTGATTATGGTGTATCTGTGTAGGCCCATCATAATAACAAATGTACCACTTGTGGGACATGCTGAAACCAGGGGAGCCTGGGGGAGGGGCAGGCGGTATTTGGGAACTCTCTGTATCTTCCTTCCATTGCTGTGAACTGAAAACTATTAAACTTTTTTTAAGTATTTATGACCTTAACCCAGCATCTCATTGCCAGGAACATGTCCAAGAGGAGACGTCCGCGAGCACTGAGACAGCCCCAGCACCAGCATGGGTTTCGATGTCATTGATTAAGAGGGAAGATCAGAAACTGGAATCACAACAGCAGTTACCACTTCAATGGCACCTCTAGGTGATGCCCAGCATTCCTACCAGCCAGCGAGTGGGATCCAGCCCTGAGGGTCACACAGAGCTGTCCCAAACGGTCAGCAGGTGGCTGCAGAAGACATGGGTTGGCGGGTGGGAGAGCAGGCAGTGTTCACACCGGCCCCTCTCCCCCCATGACACTGCAGGGGAGGCGCCCAGGGAAGGAAGGCTGTTCTGCTGCAATGGTGTGACTTAGAAGATTTATTTTTGTACCAAATTGTCTTTGTTTCTTTTTAAAATGCAAATGTAATCATGTCACTTTCCTGCTTAGAATTCATCTGTGCTCCCAATCTTTCACTACAGTGATTTTCAAATTATTTTTTTCCCATCGCCAGAACCATTTATCAAACAAAACAATCCCCTTAGGAGGGCACACTAGATCCTCCTGGGCCCACGGGCAGTGCTGCCAGCCCACAGCCCCTGCAGCCTCAGTGGAATACCCGCGGCGCTCTGGACAGGCAGCCTTCTGGACAGGCACCAGCTGACACTCGCAGGGAGGGCCTTCCCTCTGAGTCGCCCCAGCACCCTCTGACAGGCCCACCACGGCGGCTGCAGTGCAGGAAGCCAGGCTGGAGAAGTGGTCCTTGCTTTGCTCTCACCAGCTCACCTCCCTCACACACGGAATGTTTCTCAACTGCGGATGGGAATTGCACTGGCTCTGCAGGGTTAGCACAGGCCTAGATGATGCCGGGCACAGAGCAGGCCCCCTGAGACAGTATGAGCAAGTGGACACACAAATCAGTGCTTGTGTAACCTGCTGCCTTTCCACACACAGCACACGGAGAAAGGTCTGCCTTTGGGGGCCACATGGGAGCATCAGAGCTCTCAGAACGACTCTGACCCCAGGGCAGTGGGAGAGGTTGAGGTTGGGCAGGGCCTGGGAGAGGAGACAGAGGTGGAGGATGAGGTCAACACTGTAGGGGACGGGTGAGGTTAGTAAAAAACGGGACAGGCACAGGGAGGCACCAATGGGCCACCTGCAGACAGGTCTGGGCCCCTGAGCTTCGGACAAGTGAGCCCATGAAAAGATCTGGGCTGAGTCTTACTCCGGCTCCCAGCTGCCTTCAGGGGACCTGGCCCACAGCATCCACCAACTCTAGAGTTAAGGTCTCAGTTTGTACATCCCAAGCCCGATTCCCAAGTCTGAAAGCCGGGCCTTTGTGTGGTTTTGGACAGAGCACTCCTAACGCCGGGGGTGAAGGAAGTTTGAAAATTGCTACATGCAGGGTCATACATGCAGAACCACTGCCATCCTTACAGAGCTTTGCAGGCACCTGCTATTGTTTCCATTTTGCAGATGAGAAGCTGAAGCTCAGAGAGATAACTTGCCCAGAGTCACCCATGTAGCGACTAACAGAAACGGGCAGGGTTTGGCCCCAGTTCCAACTGACTCCAAAGCGCGGCCCATTCTGCTCCGTGGAGCCTGTAAGGATGGACTAGCACAGCCGCTGGAAGCCACCCTCCACTGTCCACATGGCCACACACTGAATCGGAATGGAGGCAGCAGCAAGGACGTCAACCGCTTTACTGGGCCCCTGGCTTAGAGCCTCTCCAATCGTCAGAGTCCTTCTCCCTCCAAGGCCCCCCAGTACAGCAGCACAGGACAAGGCCCCCCAATGCAAGACAGGGCAAGGCCCCCCACTGCAGGACAGGACAAGGCCCCCCAATGCAGGACAGGACAAGGCTCCCCAATGCAGGACAGGACAAGGCCTCCCAATGCAGGACAGGGAAGGGCCCCCCAATGCAGGACAGGGCATGGCCCCCCAATGCAGGACAGGGCAAGGCCTCCCAATGCAGGACAGGGAAGGGCCCCCCAATGCAGGACAGGGCAAGGCCCCCTATTACAGCAGCACAGGGCAAGCAGGAACTGGCTTAGGCAGTAAGGACTCCCATGAGGGCTGAGGATACAGTGTCATCAGTGACAGGGCTAAGTCCTGTCAAAGGGGCAGGGAGGAGGCTCCGGGAGCCAGGCCTGTGCTGGGAGACTGCCCTCCCAGGCTGGGGCAGTGCCAGGGGAGCCAGTGGAGCCAGTATCTGCAGACAAAGTGGGCACAGGGGTGTGAAGGCGGAGGGGTGGCTGGAAATTGAGCTACAGTTATCACCTGACAGGCAAGGTGACTTTTATGTGTAGTGTCATCCAGTCCCAAGCCTGTACCCCACTCATTCATCAATGGCTCTTGAGCAAACTAGCTGTGACTCGGGCAACTGCGGCGCAGGGAAATGGCAGGACAAAACAAGCAAACCTTTCCCCTCAGGCTGCTTTCATCCCATGGAGTGGGCGCTAAGACAGCAAATAAAGGTGGTGAGAACTGTTACAAGGAGAAACCTTTGCCTGAGTTCTGTTATGTGCGCTGTGCATGGTGGGTCATAACGTGTTTCTTAGCATGCGTCATGGCACAGAACGTCTGAAAGCCACTGCCTCAAAGAACCATTTTAACTCCTGAGCTGGTCTTTGCCTTAAACCCAGTTCCTGGGATGAGGCAGACCCCTTGTGGCTGAGGTCCCGCTCTGCCCCCTCGCCCCTGTGCCTGGGCAAATGGGAAACAGAGAGAGCTAGGAGGCAGACACTTAGTGGGGGGTAAATTAGGGGAGGGTGGTGCATGACAAACACAACAGGCTGATTGGCTTAAAGGACAGAATTTAATTTTCTCCCAGTTCTAGAGGCTGGAAGTCTGAGATCCAAGTGTCAACAGGATGCTTTTTCGGGGCCTCTTCCCCTGACCTGCAGGCAGCTGCCTTCTTACCGTGCCCTCTCATGGTCTTCCTCTGCTGGCCTGCATCCCACTGATTGTCCTCATCCCCTCGTCTTATAAGGACAACAGTCCAATTGAATCGCCACATTAAAGACCCCTCTCCAAACACAGTCACGTTCTGAGGTACCCGGAGTTGGGGCTTCAACATGTGAATTATGGGAACAGAATTCAACACATAACACCAGGCCAGACTCAGATGACCCCAGCAGACGCGGGACTTCAGCCAAATGCATCTCCTTTGTTCACCACGGAGTGCCCACTGGCGGTGGACGCGTATTTTGGTCACATACACAGTGCCCCATTTTCTGGAGGTGGGAACCACCCTCCTCCCAGTCAGTGCAAGCATCTTGCTTAGTGTAAGCTCCACCCCTGGCTCCCAGGGTGGCCATACCACTCAAGTCCAGCCAATCAGTGCATAGCATCTCCTTGCACAGGGACTGATATAGGGCAGGCCCGTGACCCTTTCAGAACCAATGCAATGAACGACAGGATTTCATGGCCTCAGGGACAGAGGGCCTCACTCTCCCCCTGGATCTGGGTCTGGCCTTGGAGTCAAATGCACCTGGGCTCAAATTTAGATTTTTTTTACCACTTTCTTGCCACATGAGTCTTAAACTGCTCTTCTACAAAATGTGAGTATCAACCGTGCAATTTTGTTTTGATGGTTAGGTGAGTTAACACTGTGGGAAATGTCTAGGTCAAAGGCAAGTACACAATGATCTCTTAATAAAGGTTGGCTACTACTGATGATGATGAAGACTAAATAAATGAGTAAATTACTGTTTTTAAGAGGGACCTTAGACTAGAACTACACTGCAATGTACACACTTGGCTAGTTCATCTTCATACGCCCCAGAGCCCAGCAGAGATCCTAAGGGTGGCCCTCATGGAGGGACTAATGTAAGGAGAAGAGGGAGGGACCAGAACTCCCTCTGCTATGCACACTGAGAAGGCGACTGGCTGCCGGCGGGAAGTGATCCCTCCCCTGTCATGCTCAGGCCCTGGCCTTGGACGCTACCTCCAGAGCTGTGAGAAATAAGCATCTGACGTTCAGGACCCTGTATAGTCTCTTGTTTCAGCAGCCGAGCTGACTATGAGGGAATAAGGGGAGCTTCATTTGCCTTTTGACCAAACGTTGCCAGCTGGAAAACTCAAGCACACCAAGCTCAGGACTTCAGCTCGTGTTGAGTCTTCACTGGAGCCCCTCTAGAGGGAGGGGAACCAGTCGCCACTGCCCGCAGCCTTGCTCCCTCATGGCACCTCTCCTGGGCCTGGGTGCCCTGGCCACTCCCCCTCACCCAGTGCCTCCTGCTGATGGCCCATACCTGCTCCACCTGCTCCCTTCTCCATGCTCCGCCCTCAAGCTGAGAGCTCCTAGCAGGCTGCCTGGCCCAGGAGTTCTGCAAGACATTGCTAGGGAGAGGGAAGGAGGTGTCCATGGAAGTTCAAACAGCAGTCACCACACAGCGCCAGTGTCTGATTTTGATAAAACATATTAATTCCAGGTTAGCAAAATGTTTTATTAATGGTTTGATTTAATAAAAAAACAATTAACAGTATAAAAGCAAAACTAAGTGCTTAAAACATTTTAGGGGAACACAACTTCAAAAAAATAAAAGGAAAACAAAGGCAGGAAACAATATAATGATTTTGAGAAATGGCCTCCTAAAGCATAAGCCAACTAATTGTCACCACGTTTCCTACCCACACAGGGGCGGGGGCACAAGAAGCTCTTGATAATAAAAAAGTACCAGGTCTTGGTAAAGAAATATAAAAGTACCAAAAACTAAAACTAAAAAAACTCAAGCAACCTCATCTGAGCCCCGGTGCCTATATCTCTGCAGCCAAATCAGACTCCCATGGCCACTCAACCTTCCCTCAGGGTCACTTCCCTAGGGAATGCCAGGTCCCTGCTACAGCTTGGCTGGCAAGCCCTCCCAAGTGGGTTTATATCCAGACCACAGACTGGTCACTTTTGAGTGACTTACCCAGGAGGCCCCAGCTAAACAGCTCTCAAATGTCTGAATGGGAAGGTCCTAGGCCAGCACCTGACTGGGAGGAGGCAGTGGGGGAAGCCCAGGTGAACCCCCAGAGCAAGCTCACTGGTTTTACTTAGACTGCATGTTTCAGGTCAATAAAAACAACTCCACCTCCACTGGGTAAACAACAACCATCTGCAACTCTCTTAAAATGTGGGCTCCGGCTCTAGTGGCTAAAAGCCATAGTGACCATGACGTCCAATTCTGACAAAAGACAAAGGCAAGTCTAGAGAGCTTCTGAGAAACCTTCTGCTTTACTGACAATAGAAAACCAGCGACTGGTCGGTCCCTTTCTTTCCTCCACGACCCTGCCTTGGAGATGGTGTCATACACAGACTCACCACCCCCGTCTTATGACCACGAGGCAACAAGCAGAAGAACAGAGACGAACAGAGAGCTAAAGAGAATAAACTAGAAACACACAGCCTGGACCCCTGAAGACATACTGAGCTGCTGACCCTCCCCAGGCGTCTCCTTAAGTAAAGACCCATATCAGTGCTTCAGCCAGTTTCTTTCTTTTAAAATATATTTTATTGATTTTTTTACAAAGAGGAAGAGTGAGGGATAGAGAGTTAGAAACACCGATGAGAGAGACACATTGATCAGCTGCTTCCTGCACACCCCCTACCAGGGATATGCCTGCAACCAAGGTACATGCCCTCGACCAGAATCAAACCTGGGACCCTTCAGTTTGCAGACCGATGATGCTCTATCCACTGAGCCAAACCGGTTAGGGCCAACCACTGTTTCATGTAGCCAAACTCATGTGCACGGGACACACTGGACTCAGCCTGATTTCAAAGCATCGTTTGTTGTCAGAAGCAGCATGGCTTGGTGAGAAGCATTGCCTGGCTCCTCTGAGCCTCAGTTTCCTTGTCTTTAAAGTGATGATCCTGCCTGAGGACTCCTGGGGAGTAAGAGTACCTGGAGATGGCAATAATAATTATTATTGTTATTGTTGGGCAGAGAGCACTGGCTCTAAGTCTTTTACTTACATTGATGTACTTAGTTCTCACCACAATCCTGTGAGGTAAGTATTTTGATTGTACCAGAAGGAAACTAAAGCAAAGCAAGTTAGGGGACTTGCCCAAGTAAGGCCTAAAGCCTAGACTTGAAGCCAATGACCAGAGTCCCTGTCCTGAGCCATTTGACTTCTCACTTCTGGATCATGCTAAGTCTTCAATAAGTGCCTTATTATTACTATTATTATTATTATCATTATTATTATTATTATTATTAGGCTTCTAGTATAACTGACAAGGCATATTCCCCTTAAGATCTCTCTCTTACGGAAGTGATTTTTGGGACCTGGGAAGGGAGACATTGAATTAACAAAACTTGGTGTGTAAAATGCGTGGTTACTTGACCAATCCACTGAGTTAAATATAAATGGGTTTGGTTTGGTTTGGGTACCTCTAGGTTAAGGGCATGTGTCCGGTGTCACATATACTGATTAGCTCCGTACTTTGTTTAAAACCCTTACACCAGCCGACAGCCTTGATGAGTGTGACCAGCACCTGCCAGGAAGCTCACAAGCTGCATCTCATTTCCAGAGAAATGACCCTGAGCGCAGATGCCAGAGCAGCTTCTGGCACCGCCCACCCCGGCACCTCACTGGGTTCCAGGGGCTCTGGCTTAAAGTTTCCTAGGCAAGGTCTAGGGCCAAATGACAACTGACTT
Organism: Murina feae; assembly: GCA_004026665.1. Classification (NCBI taxonomy): domain Eukaryota; kingdom Metazoa; phylum Chordata; class Mammalia; order Chiroptera; family Vespertilionidae; genus Murina; species Murina feae. The sequence goes on along the minus strand of PVJC01010642.1, from coordinate 7,149 downwards.
CATCCCAAACCCAAACCCAGGCCACGGGTAGACCCCACCTGAAGCAGCTGGGAGAGGACCTGAAGGCCACCTGGGTCTTGGGGAAGGGCACCATGGTCAGCTGGTGATGTCTGCCATGAGCATGGGATGGGGTGAGGGTGGCATGAGTGACTTATAGTTAGAGACCTGCCCACATCTTCTTCCAAGCAGTGAGGGAATGTGCTGGTTAGAGCTGAGAAAAGAAGGCAGGGCACATCCTCCCAATCTCAGAATGGGGGCCAGGACTGGGGGAGGATTCTGGGCACAGCATCTCCTGGCACCACTGTCCTCATTGCCCAGCCCCCACGCACACATAGGACCCAAGATAAGTGGGTGAAGAGAGGAACCTGAGGTGAATGGAAGAGAACAGCAATTAACAGAGCTGACTGGTAGGGAAGCTGTGAGAGAGAAGATGACCAGGTAACCCTGCCTCTTGGCCTAATAAACAGGGTTTGGGGCTGGTGGCTTCTGCCACCTTAAGCCACATTCCCACATGCTGTGTTTCATAAGCCCAGAGAGTTAAACCACCAACCAAAATTGCTATATGGTTCATTCAGGACTCTGTCCTGCCACACTGACCCTCCCCCAGTTCAAGCATATCCCATCTTCCTGGGCTGACTCTTGGCACTGGCCCAGTCTTAGCTCAGCCTCCTCCTGTAGCAAGGGGACTCTTGGAGCCCCCGTCCCCTGCCTGGAGGAGCATGTGCAGGAGGAAATGGACAGCTCTTCTCCAGCTCAGCTCAGCTCCAAGAGGCTCTGAGCAGCAGGGTGACTAGACCTCACAAGTCACTCAGTCAGGGGGGTCCTGTCTATTCCCCCTCAGAGAGGCTCAGGAGCACTCAAGATCAGTCTTGGCTCAGGTCCTGTGGAAAGCAGAGCCTGAGACAAGGATGAAATGCTGGCATGTCCCTCAGGAGCAGTGAACCCAGGGCAAAGAGAAGAAAGGGGAAAGGAAGACAAAGACCGATGTGATGTGCAGGGCAACCCTGCCAGCCACCTGGCACTCAGGACTCCTCTGGGAGGCCTGCACGACCTGCCCATCTCGAGCGGTCCAGCAGGGAAGCAGGAAGGGAGCGTGCACCTTCGCAGGCCCACCCGCCTCTCACTCTCTGTTGGTGAAGTTTCACCTGTGAAAATTAGCTCTGTGCATGTTCAGGTTTCATCAGCAGGCCCTGCAGTGGCCACTGAGACCAACTCTGTGGCTCAGGATGCAGCCTCTTAGCGGAGTCCAGAAGATAGGCGGTAGCATCCTATGGGTGGAGTACCTCCCAGGAGACCTGAGTAGAGGGAACCTGGGAGGCACCCACGTCTGTGATAAACACAGGAGTCCAGGCACTCACCCAATCCTGGGAGATCAAGATCCTGGCAGAACAAGAAAGGGTGTAGGGACATGGAATACTGGGCACTGCCAATGGGACTCTGATGCTTTCACCTGGAGACACATGGGCCCAGACACACAAGCCCTGGGAGCAATCAAGTCCCAATTCCCTGAGCCCATAATGCACCTCCCTCAGAATGCACCTGAGAAGATCAGAATCCAGATCCACCTTTTCCCACGAAAGGATAAAGGGATAGAACCCTCGATTCAACACCCACTGTGCCCTGCTCAGTGCTGCGCACCTGCCTCACATCATGCTCTCCTCAGATTTTCTCCTTTTAAAATCAAAATTGATGTCTGCAAGAACTTCTGGCTGTTCAAAAGCAGAAATGCACATAGGACTAATCCAGGGCAAGACAAAAGTCATCACTGCTCTGTGTGTGTGTGTATGCAAGCACACACGCACGCGCACACACACAGCTAGAATCACACTGTACATGCATATATTTAATTTATTTTAAAGTCATTAAATTAGTTTCTACAAACTCATTTTAATACTGTCTTGTTTCATATCCACTCTTACTGGATGTTAACTTGTTTCCAGTTAATCCCTAATGTGAACAATCTTATATAATAAAAGCCTAATATGCTAGATGTCCAGTCGTCCAGTTCAGCCATTCCACCAATCAAAGTGTCATATGCTAATGATATGCTAAGGCTGCTCAACTGCTTGCTCTAACGTGCACTGACCACCAGGGGGCAGACAGTCGACTGGTTGACCAGTCGCTATGATGTTCACTGGTCACCGGGGCAGAAGCTCTGACTGGTAGGTTAGCTTGCTGCTGGGGTCCAGTGAATTGGGACTGAGGGAGACGGGCCACACATGCCCTGGAGCCCTCCCCTGGTCCCTCCCCAGCTGGCCAACCTCCTGCATCCTTCCTGGCCTCAATTGTGCACTGGTGGGGTCCCTCCGCCTGGCCTGCACCCTCTCACAATCCAGGACCCCTCGGAGGGTGTCAGAGAGCCAGTTTCAGCCTGAGGGCAGAACGATTAGTCATTGTGATACACTCTGACCACCAGGGGGCAGATGCTCAATGCAGGAGCTGCCCCTGGTGGTCAGTGCACTCCCACAGGGGAGCACCGCTCAGCCAGAAGCCAGACTCACTGCTGGAGAGCGCAGCAGCAGTGGTGGGAGCCTTTCCCGCCTCCTAGCAGTGCTAAGGATATCCGGCTGATGTGAGATTCATGGCCTCCCTGTGGGCCTAAACTATCAGTCAGACATCCCCCGAGAGCTCCTGGACTGCGAGAGGGCACAGGCCAGACTGAGGGACAACCCCCACAAGTGCACAAATTTCATGCACTGGGCCTCTGGTACAACATAAACCTTACAGCTAAATCAACTTTTACTCACGCTCTAGATAAGCTCCGAGTTGAGGACTTGCTGGGTCCTTGTTAGGGTTTGCTACATGCTGCAGTGGTTCCAGTGTGCAGACTGGTCACCCACAGCTTGCTCAGCACTTCTTGAACATGTGTAATAAACAAATGAATTTGGTCATATCAACCCCACTTTACAGACAGAGACATCGGGACACAGAGATGGTGACTTATTCTCATCTAAGAGCTAATAAACTGATGGCAGGAAAGCCTGGGAATAATACTCTTTAAACACACTCTGCCTCTGAGTTCCTCCAGCTGCTGGGAGCTGGGAGCTGGGTGCTGGGGATGGCCAGGGCCAGACCTCCCCAGGAGGAGACACCACGTCTTACCTGAGGGGCACCAGGCTGCTCGCTGTTGCCCTGTTGCCATGGCAGTTCAGGGGCCTTAAAGGAGCAGCCTCTATGTGAGATGCATGGCCTTGGAAAGAAAGACTTGCAAACACAGAAAGCAAGGTCAGCCAAGGGCACACCACGTAGTCCGCAGAGCCTGACAGCAAGGCAGAGCTGGGTATAGAGACTGGGCCGCTGCCAGCTGGCCAGCGGGGGAGTGTCCAGGAGAGGCCTTCCAGCAGCCTGGTTGGGATGGGCTGAGAGCTGGCCCTGGCAAACATGGAATGGAGCAAATTCAACCATGATGCATGCATGCACAGCAGCATGTGCTACAGAGGTGCTGTGGCCAGGACACCAATACCTGCCTCCGAATCCATAGTGGTCAAGCATCTCGAGGTCAAGCCCGACTTCTCTGGAGCCAGGCCAGGGGCCAGGCAGCTGGTGTTCTGGGGTCCCAGAGCCCTGTGTCAGACCTCCAGGGCAGGGAGGAGGGAGTGAGGACTCGAGGAGATGATGGAGCTTTAGATGCAGGTGCACAGCCTCCCCTCGTCTCCCTGTGCTGGCACCCTTCTCCCGGACTGTGCATGCATGATTGTACCTGTGGGGTATGACCCACTGCAGGCTGGCAGCCCACACACATCTGGGTGGGGATTCAGTGCTTGTCACAGTTGTCAATTTGTCTCTTAGCTACAAATCCATCTTTCAGTGCCTGCTGGGTCCCTTAAGCATCTCACCTTTACAGTGAGTGCAACATGCAGCTTTCTCGGTAGAGGGCGCTGGAGAGACACTGCTGTTCCTCAGGGTCAGAGGTGTGTGGGAGAGGACACCTGCTGATGCTTTGCACCAACATCATTCTTGGCATTACTCTTCCCTGTGTAGGCCAGGTGTGTGGGTTCCAGCTCCTGATGGGCCATCCCACAGGGGCTGCCCCGCCTCCTGTCGCTGGTGATGCCCGCATGCCCACGTGGTGGAAGAGGCCACAGAGCTGCGGCCGCTCTCTCCCCATCCGCCACGCCTGGAAACACTGCAGAGCCTTTCTTTCAACTTGCCGGGGCCATGGGTCCCAGATGGCCTGGGAGAGAGGGCAACTCTTAGGGCAGGCGGGGTGGGGGTGTTGAGGCGGGGAAGGGGTGCAGATCTTACTGTCATTCTCGGGCTGATCAAGAAGCGGCACCCGGAAATGTGTTTGTTTGGGAAGCTTCCCATCCACCGCCCTGCACCTCACACCTACCACTCAGATGTCCCAAACACACCCCCGTACCCTCACAGGGCTCCCCAGGAGCCGCTACACAGCCAGGGACAAGAGCGACCAGATGTCCTCCTCTGGTAGAGCTACACCCTGGACCTGCTCGTCAGAGGCTGGCTGGCTAATAGGCTCTCAGGGAGTGACAAATAAATAAGAAAATTCCCAAATGGTGGGTTTAGCGAGTAAATGAATGAATGCACAAATGAGCATGCGAACGGCGCCCCTCTGGGCTGCGCATGAGCTGCTGCAGACAGCGACCTCTGCCAGGTGCAGCCCCTCGCCCGCTCCCTTCTCCGGGAAACTGGGTTAACAACCAGCTTGCCTGGGATACACGAGCCAGGTCTCTTCCTCTCCGGCCGCCACGTGCAAGGTTGGATTTGGTTCCAGCACCGCCTGATGGTCCTGTCTCTGATGGTCACCAGCGCCCGCCTGAGGAGAGGAAGCCACTAGAAGGAATAGCGAGGCCGTGTTTGGAAAGGTGCAGACTCGCAGGGAAGCGCCAGGCTGCTCTGCCGGATGGGGTGGGCAGAGGCTGGTCCTCTCTTCCCGCTCTCCTCAGAAGTGCTCCTTTAAACCAGCGCTGACATGTACATGTCTGTGCCCCTGGCAAGGCTGCCACCCACTAACCTCCAGCAAGGGGGTTACGGCCCAGGTACGGCGGCAGCAGGAAGAGGCCAGATAGGCTTTTCCTGATCCTTTACATCATGGGTCATGGTACAGCCAGAGCCCAGGGATGGTGGTGCTATGTTGGGGGCGGGTAGGAAGCTCACCATGGCATCCAGCCCTCCATCCAAGGAGCTCATCCAAGCTCTGCACTCACCAGCTGCTCGCCCCTACTCATGCCTCTAAGCCCAGCCTCCTGGGGCCTTAGGAAGACAGGCAGGTTCCCAGGAGAAACAGCCTTCCTCTTCCACCTGCCCCAGGGGCAGGAGGGCGCTGCTTGGCAGGAAGCTTGAGGTGTGAGGTGTTACTGACCACAAGAAGCCTGGGGAAGAGAGACTGTCCATCCCATTACAGACAGAAAAGCAGTCCAGGTTCCACTCAGAAAAGATGGATCGCAGCTGAAGTCCAGCAGGCTGCTCGTTTCATGTTTTCTTTTCTTCCTATTCCTTTTTTATACCTTTGTTTGAAACTTATGGAGTAGGTATTCCCACTGTTTTTATTTCTGATCACTCTTAGACTAAAAAAATGCGTTAAAGTTCTTCTAAGCTGATGTAGCTAATTAAGACAATCATTTCAATATAGTAATTCAATAGAGAAAGAATAGCCTTTTGAAGAAATAATACTGGGCTCATCATGAAAATAGGTACACCTTATACAATGGATCATCAAGATAATGTAGAAGATAAAACTCTGTGTGCTTTTTTAAAATAGGAAATATTCAGGATCTAGGATTAGGTAAACTGTTCTTAAACGACACCAAAAGCACATTTTATAAAAGAAAAAAAATTGACAAATTGGACCTTATCAAAATTAAAAACTTGCACTGTTTAAAGCTACAGACTGGAGAAAATATTCAGAAACCCCACACCTGGCAAAGTACACGTAAATTGAATACATTAAAAACTCTCAAAACTCACCAATAATAAGACAAACAATTCATTTAGGAAATGGACCAATGACATAAACAGATATTTAATCAAAGAGAATATGCAAATTATGAAGAAGTGTTAGAAAAAAATGTTGACGACCACTAGCCATTAGAGAAATGCAAATTAAAACCATGACAAGATGCTCCCGCACACCTACCAGAATGACCAACGGACAGGACTGTGACACCATGTGAGGGGAGGATGCAGAGGCACTGGGCACTCAGGCCTTGCTGATGAAAACATGCAATGGTGCAGCTACCTGCACAGCATTTTGGCAGTTTCTTATAAAACTAAGCACACAATTAGCATTCAACCCAGAAATCACACTTTATGCATTTACCCTAAAGAAATAGTAATTCATCCTACATAATAAAGAGGTAACATGCAAATGAACTCTCACACCCTCACAAGATGGCTGCCTATGACCAGGCTGGTAAGAGGGTTAGTGAGGGATGACCAAACAACTAAACAGCAGGCTGCATAGGGTGACCAGGCTGGCGGGGGGGTGGGGGTAGTGGGAACAGTTGGGGACAACCAGGCCAGCAGAGGGGTGCGACCAGGCCAGCAGGGGGCAATTGGGGGCAACTAGCCGAGCAGGAGGGCAATTAGGGGTAATCAGCTGGTTGGGTGGCAGTAAGGGGTGACCAGGCTGGCAGGGGGAGAAATTGGGGGCAACCAGGCCAGCAGGGGGCAGTAAGGGGTGACCAGGATGGCAGGGAGGGAGCAGTTGGGAAGCGACCTGGCCGGCAGCGGGAGGCAGTTAGGGGTGACCAGGCCAGCATGGGGGGCAGTTAGGGGTGATCAGGCTGGCACACAGATGCAGTGAGGGTAGTGATGTAGGCACAAACCTACACATGTGATAAAATTACTTGAACTAACAGTCCTGTGCACCCACACATGCGAGTACAGGTGATGGGAAATCAGAACCAGATCTGGCCTTGCCTCTACACCGTCCTCCTGGCTGTGATATTTTACTGTAGCTTCACTAGATGTTGTCATTGAGGGAAATTTGGTAAAGAGTGCATGGATCTCTTTGTATTAAATGATTTCTTACAATTGCATGTGAATCTACAATTATCTCCAGATTAAAAGTTTAATTAAAAAACACACACACAATGAGACCTATTTTCACATCAATTAAATGGGGAAGAATAAGAGGCTTAGCACCACTTGTTAGCAAATATCTGGACTAAAGTGAAACCCTCATTC
>PVJC01010641.1:0-43256 GCA_004026665.1 Murina feae | reverse complement strand
TTCCAATGTGCACACCTAGGATAGTCCTAGGAGTGACCGAAATGGACGTTGTAAGGCTGTTTGTCATTATTGCCCAGTTGCTTTTCAGGTTTGTTGAAACATAAAACTCCATGAAAACTGAGACAGTTTTCTCTCCCACGTCACTCCAATTTGTCAGCATTGAGGATTGTCCATAAGATCTGTTGACAATTCCATAGACAGTAAGCCACTTCTTGATGTCGAGTTGGGTAGGCTTTGAAAAGTGAATTGGAGCCCCATGTTCTCCGACGGTCTTTCATCTACAGGGAGCAGTGTGTTAATCATGACCTTCTTTATACTCAATGCCTTGCTGTTCTTTTCATTGGCTTGTCTGAACTACTTAGAGAAAAGGAAGAAGCCAGTCACGTTTGATATAGATTTGTTCCAAGGCCTTTGACCTATGCCTGTTTTTTTAAGGAGTTTTATATTTTTATGTTGTTAAGCTTATCCAGTTTCATTTTATTGTTTCTGCCATTATTTTTCATCTTAATAGCTTAGATAAAATATTGACTTCTATGGATTACTTTCGTATTTGACTCCCTTACCTATCTGAAACTTATTCTGTTACTTTGATGGGACCTATGGGTCTGAATGTCTGTCTTCTCCCATATCCCTAGATAGCTAATTTTCCCAACAACTGTTATTACATCCCATCAACCTTGCAATGATGTGGATGATTTTGTGTTATCTCAGCAGCTGGCACTAGAATTCCATTCAGGGGAAGTAGTATTATTTGGAAGATTCTCTTGACACCTTGGCTGAAAGATGGACCACTGGAGTCCTGCGTGACCCTGGTGCTGGGGTCGCAGAGGAGTACAGAGCTGCCCCATAACTCCAGGGAAGGCTGGCACTGCTTTCCAAGAGAGAGGGGAGAATGAGGACAACAGGGAAAGGGAGAGTGGGAGAGAGGAGTCTGAGAAGGGGGCAGAGGCTGGGAAATGGAGGTACCAGGGAAGCTTCTTGGTGATGGGGTGGCCAACACACACCAGCGTGGGCAGGTGATGTCTACTGTGTTAGTACTAGTATAGTTCATCACAGTGTGGCTACAGAAACACTTCCTGTCACATTTGTGCTCCCCAAACCCCAGGCTGCTTAAAATCACCTTATCCTGGTTTTGTTGTGTCTGTGAGGCATGGAGAGACACAGAGTAGGGCCAGGTGACTCAGAGGTGGCAGAGCACCCTCAGCAGCCTGGGGTCTTGGGGCTGTCACTCGGGCCTTGGCAGGAGAATGGGGCTAATTGCTCATGACTCTTGAAGGAAAGGGAGGCCTTCAGCTCACACCAGCGGATTAATTTGGCTTTGCAAATCATTTTGGTTTCTTCATCGCCAGAGCCGATATTATGATTCTATTTGAAGTCAACATCTCAGAGTTCCTTGTCTCTCTCTCTGTCTCTGTCTCTCTTTCTCCCCCTTTTTAACCATCTTCACCATTTTTAAGTGTAAAATTCAGTAGTGTTGACTATATTTACATTCCAACCTCTGGAACTTTTTCATCTTACAAAATTGCAACTCTGTGCCAATTAAACATCAGCACCCCTTCCCATCCCTCAGCCTTGGCACCCACCATTCCACTGCCTGTCTTTATGAATCTGACTGCTCTAGGAACATCATGTAAGTGGGAGTGTGCAGTGTTTGTATTTTTGTGTCTGGCTTATCTCATTCAGCATGGTGTCCTCAAGGTTCATCCGCATTGCAGCCTTTCTAAGGCTGAGTATATTCCATTGTGTGGAGAGACCACATCTTGTTTATCTGCTTGCTTGTCATGAACACGTGGATTGCTTCACCCTGCTGGCTGATGTGAATAACACTGCTTTTAGAGTTTTCTCTGCATCCTGAAAATTAAAACAGTAGCCTACACTTGGGCATCTTCGGGGGAGAAAACCGCAGAATGTGGTGTCTGCCTGTGATTCTCAAGTCCCTGGATCCCCTTTAGGAGAAACACCTTGTCTTGCCTCAGGGTCAGGTGGATGCCAACATGTTGGGCAAGGCTCTGGCTCCACACCCCTCTTGGCACTGCATCCCAGCATGTCCTAATCTGACTGCTCCAGAAACATTTTATAAGTGAGAGAGTGCAGTATTTGTATTTTTGTGTCTGATTTATCTCACTCAGCATGGTGTCCTCAAGGTTCATCCACATTGTAGCCTTTCTAAGGCTGAGTAATATTCCATCATGTGGACAGAAGTGTGAAAGAAGGCACACCTCACGCTCTATGACCATGGTACCCTATAAGGTAATGGATTCTGGCCTCTGAGTCATCCTCATTTATTCATTCATTCATTCACTCACTCATTCATTCAACAAATGCCCAATAAGAGCTCCCTATACATCAGTTATTCTGCTGGGTATATTAGATACAGATGTGAGTAAGAATCCTTGCTGTAGAAGAAATGACCACTTATCATGGGAACACACACACACACACACAGTGATGCAGAGAGATACATCCTAGGATGGAGTATGGACAACATTGTAGTTCAAAACTGACCTTGGTCTTTGTCTTGTTGGGCTTTGAAGAGATGCTGAGGTTCATAATTTCTCTTCAAAACCTCACTCTTCCTCTATCTCATTCCTGACTAACATGACATTCTGTTTTAGACTCGCCCTTCCTGATATATGCCACTCTTATCTCATATCCTGTGAGACAATAACTGGAGTGTGGCTGCATGATTACCAAATGGTCATTCATATAAACAAAATCCATCAGCCTAGCTCCACCCTGCCATGACACATTAGCACAAACTGGCTCCAGGGACATTTTATTATCAACTTGAGCTTATGATGTTCAACGGGGAGGATTGTGGGTACTTTCAAATGTGCCGTTGCTCGGGATGGGGGTTGGGGACTTTGTCTTTTCACTATGTCTGTGTCCTGCCAGAGGCATTATGATGGACAGAACTGTTCCTACTGTCTAATAGCCTTTCTCCTTATCTGGGTAATAGGACCTTGATCCTCCTTTGGAGGCCCACCATCTTCTATTTCTACCACCATTCCAAATGCATCCAACACCGTAGATGTGGGGACATGGACCAAACCAGATAAATTGGATTCTCTCTGACATTTGACCATCAAGTTGAGTGGTTCAAGATCAGAAATAGGCTCAGACTTGTTCATCGTGAGGCCTGAGCCCCGAGGAGCCTACCCATTACTTCTTACTACCTAGATCCGTCTAAATGTTGGCTCTTGGCTCTCTTTCTATTTTGTGAGACATGCCCTAATTTTTCCTGTATAACACTATTTTCTTTAGTTAGCTATAGTCTACGTCTGTTATTGGCAACTACAGAGTCTTGCAAATTGTTGAGACTAAGTAGGCAGATGAGGATCAACAAACCAGGAACAAAGGAAGAAGTTAAAGGACAAGGAGTACACAATGAAGATAAGTAATAAGTTCAGGGTCAGTGAGGAACCACAGACAAAATAGGTTTAACATCAACGGGAGATAAAAACTCTGATCCAGGATTGAAGTCACTGAGAAAGTGGAATTATGTGAATTCACCCAACTTGAACCCTTGGAGAGCTCACATGAACAGTTCGCACAGATGGACTGGATTAAGAAGTCCTTGGATTCACCTTCTGCAGGACCTGCTTGCTTCTCCTGCACTTCAATCCATGTGAATGTGATTATCCAGCTCATGTGTCCAACTGTGAGTTCACAAAAGCCCCAAGTGCCACAAGCAAACGCATGGTCTGACCTCGAGGGTCCATTTTGGCTCAGAGCTTCCTCTGACCTCCTGTGCCCTCCCACGATGAGGCAGATGGGCCCACACAAGCCAAATCCTGACAGACTCGCTTTCCTTCTGGGGATCAGCAATAACTGTTTACAAGGCAACCTGACTTACAACAAATGAAGTTCATGTCCCAAGTGACCAGGATGTTCCTAGTCCTGCCTTCCAGTAGAGTGTCCAAGGTTCTGAGCCTGAATACCACCCTTCCTTTGCCATGCTCCTGTCCACGGGCCCTTGTCCCACAGCTGGGTTGGAAACTGCCCAGGCCCCTGGACACCCTGGGCAGGCCAGTGCCCACCCCGCCCCCCGCTTCCCCCAGGTTATCCCTTTCAGGGAATGACCTTTGACCTGGAGCCCTATTCCTCCATTATTTCACCTCAGATTACTGCTAGGCATGGAGTGCAATATTAAATATGTATTGATATTTCCATGGATTGGTGGGATTTTAAAGTATAAAGTATATGAGGAAGTTTTTGTTTTTATTTTGGGTTACATCTAGAATGGTTATCTGTGTTTGGAAGTGAATATATATGTTAACAATAAATCTGAATGTTATGCTTTATCCATATTATTGTTGTTGCTGAACTAATTAGATAGTATAATAGCCTATAGGATCACCCTATCCTTGGTCCACGTGAGGCTGGAGGAGTCAGAAATGGTGTTGAAATAGGCCCAATGCTAATGGGCTTTCTGAAGATCCAGGCTGAAACCAAAAGTGAGCGCTGGCGTCTGTCCCACAGATGAACTTGAGTGCGTGCCTGTGGCTGCATGATTGATAATGTAACTGAAATGAAAGCTTTGTGCAGCAGTCCTTATCCTGCCGCATCCATTCTGTTTCTTTTACCACCTTACTGTATCCTGCACTGCATTATTCTGTTCCACTGAGCAAGTGCCAGCCACTTTGTTGGTTTCACAATCCACAGTTTGAAAAGCACCGGAGGTTACTCCCTAAATTCTGGTTCCCATCTGTGTGCTTTAAAGTATCCCAGGAAGGCATCATCCCATGATCACCCTGAATTCTTCCTCAATGACAAAGGGGGCTGGGCAAGGGTCTCTCCATAAAGGAGAAGAAAAGGCCCTGTGGCCAATCACAGTCCCACAGGCACATTGGGGTCATTCCCTCATCCACAGCTTCCTCCTGGACTCGTGGTGAGGGCGCATTTTGCAAGAGGCTCCAGGAATGTGACCACTTGTCCCATCTTTAGGAATCCACTGGTCTGCAGAGGCTTCTCCTGACAATACAGTCAGGTCATCCCGTGTTGAGGATAAGCATGCATATTTAGGAGCTGAGGGAAGGCTGTCTCTTAGCTAGGAGACAGCACATTTGCCTGGCGAAGGTGACATCTGAGTTGAGACCTGAAGAATGCTCAGGAGGGAAGGGAAGAGCCGTGGATTACTGGGTCCCCGCCATGCTCTCCTTCTCTGCTGAGGTGTTAACTCCCTGACGCGGGCATCTCTGAGCTGTTTGTGATGCAGGGATCTTGGAAATGTTCCTCTCCCTCCAGCAGCGAGGGGGCTGCATCTTCTCAGCCCTGGGAATCAGGTTAGATGCCCTGGAGGTGGCCCAGGGGACTCCACAGAGCTGATGCTGGGACACCTCACTTCGGTTGGGGTCCAGTCTGGCTCGCTGACCCCTTTCCTTGGGGAATAGGCCTGGCAGATCACCCTACCTGTGAGCCCCATGCACAAGCAGAGGCCCCTTTGGGGACTGTTGCAGTAGAGAGCACTGGCCCTCACAGTAAGCTCTTGAAGGGAGTCCTCCTGGACACTGGGTGATGACATGGAGTCCATGGACAAGCTTATTCAGGGGCTGTCAGCTCTCTGTCTTCTTGTCCCACGTGCTGGGACAGAGCCCCCAGTGCTCTCTGGGGCCCACTACAGCCCTGGTAAAGCCAGAGGCCCTGAGGCACAAAGCACACTGTCAGGAGTCAAAGGAGGACCCACTCATTCTTAAAGAAGGAACTCTTGCTTGCAGGGCCATCGGGAGGAAAGCTATTGAAAGAAACAGGCTGAGTCTTGTAGCCTGGGATCCCTACCCGCTCCTCTGTGGGCTCCCTGAGTCCCCTACCTCGCTCACCTCCTCCACCAGCCTACCAGGAAGGCACTTCCCAGGACTATCCAGTGCAGGCCTTGAGCCTTGACCTCATCCATGACACCAGCCCCTCCTGGCCTGCCCCCTCCATCCTGCGATATGGTCGGGGTCGGGGTGGAGCTCCGCCCGGCTGTTCTAGTCATTTGTTAATGGTGACAGGTGTGGTGTATCAGTAAGGAAATGGCTCATTAATCACTAGAACATTTTCCCTAAACAAGTCCATCAAAGAAGCAGAAAGTGTATAAGCTGGCCCCTCTGCCAGACCCCGTTCAGCTGTTCCTGGTGCTGAGCAGGTGGCCGAGGTGAGTGACAACATCTTCCTCGCCTAGCAACTGTTTGAAACAGCCCAGCCAACTGTGTTTATGATTGGCACCCGGGACTATCAGACGACACCACTCGTCTGCATGGAAAGCTGTTATCCACACGAATCACAAAGGACTTTTGCTCTTAAGCATGGGAAATCATTGCTGGGATATGGTGATGTCACTCTCAAAGATTCCTGCACAGCAACCTGAGGAGCTTGAGAAAGGTCCACCAGACATACACAGCCTTGAAGGAAGCCAGGGGACCCCAGGACAGAAGGCAAACAGTGACAAAAGAATCTGCCTCACAAATGTGTGAATGGACCTCACTGAGGGCTGGAGGGAAATCGCAGCACTGACCTAGGTAACTCCACACAGGAGCTGGGCTCCAGTCCATGAAACTGCTCCTCTCGGGTGCAGGGCTCACCACTCTGAAACCGCTCCGCCCTATGCTAGAGTTGAATGGCACAGGAAGTGGATGGCAAATGGCAGGAGCAGGGTTTCTCACTCATAGTGGGAGATTAGAGATAATGCAGTGGGGATAGAATGATCCTGATGATATGGGATTAGAATTGGAAAAGTCAGTATGAACTCATATTTTGCCTAATATAGCTACAGATGGATAATTATGGAAGCAGTGATAGATATGTGTATATACCTGGGTTAGTATACACACACTTCTAAGCCCCTTCTGGTGAGAGAGTCCAGAAACAATGAGCACACCTGGCACCTAGATCTTGGTCTCTAACACCATCTGCAATAACAGGAACACAGCTTCTTGAAGAAAGGGCTGATTCTAGAACCGGGGCCAGAAATATGTAAGATGAGTCTGGAGCATCATATGGTGCTAGAAAATAAGGAAGTGCTCAAAAGTCAAATGGTGAAAAATGAATAATAATGTATTGTTATTGGTGAATTAGTGGTGACAAATCCATCTTACTAATGTAGGAGATGAGCAGGTCAGTACAGGGAGTGGTTCGAGACAGAGGGAGGAAGCTGCTGTGAATGACATCACCGCCCATCGATTCTGAATGAGTCTGGGACACAAGGGGCCACAAAAGTCGACGCTCTGTAACTGAAGACCATACAAAATGTTGTTTTACACATTATTTTCTATTTAGTTATTCTTAGCACCTGAGAAAACTAAAATGGACCAAGTCAGGAGACTCACTAGGAATTCTATGGGTCAGCCAGTGATTCCCTCAATTCAGGAGCTAGTTCACAGACCTACTGATTGGATCACAAAGGGGTCGTCAGGACTGGGGGATGGAAAAAGGGTCCCATGGGAGCAGCCAACAGAGAGGGGAACCCAGTGGAACATACATGCATTGAAGTGCCCCAGAGTCCCCAGCCTCATTTTAGGAGTCTATGTTTCAGCTGAGAATCTGCTTCTCCATCTCAAATGTCCAAAGCATCTGAGAGAAATAAAACACCGCAACTTCCAGGAGATAGCTGAGGCCATTGGCTTGGGGAGAGGCTGTGAAAGCTGGGCTGAAGTCTGAGCTCATCCTAAACAGGTCATTAATTTACCCAACAAATATTTATTGACCAGACCATTTCGAGAATGGGGTCTTTGGAATTTCCCTCATGTATCTGTTTTGTTGCTCTTTTATTTTTTTTCTGGCTCAAAACCCTGGCAAAAGCTCTTGAAAAGAAAAGGTACTCTGAATGGGCAGTTGACTCAAGAGTTGGGAAGACTGGAGGTGCCAGCTATAAGAGATGGTCCAATTCCTGGCATCTGTGGGAGGGACATAGGGCACTGGAGGAAGTTGACAGCTAAGTGGGGAGGAATGGGCTCAGAGGCTCCAAGGTCACATCCCAGAGGCCCGTGAATCAGATGAAGCAGACGTTTCCTATAATAGAGTTCTATAGTCATTTCAGAGTCCGGCCACAGAGCACATGCTACTTCATTTCCCAGCGCTCCTGTGTCCTTCTTCAGCTGCTCCTCATGATCCCGGGATGTGGCAGCCTCTCAGGTTCCCTCTCCTGGCCCCTCTGCGACTCAACCCTGTTGATTTATTGGTCCCTCTCCGCCCTTCATCATTTAGCAGCAGGATCTGCAATACTACTCTGGGTTAGGAACCCCAACAACCAATCTTTGTTAAAGTTTTGCCTTAAATTCAAATGGGCTGTGACTAACATTCAGTGGGTACAATTCCTGGACTTGGTGACATCTGTCTGGGTTGCTCGGGAGCCTATTGTGTTCCCTCGATTCTCGTGTCCAGAGTCCACAGAAGTGAGGTTGTAGGAGAGGTGACTCTGGATATCAGAGGCCAAACTTGGTATTTCCAGACTGTAAGGAAATGGAGTCTATGATGCTTGTAGGAAATACAGGCACGTAAAGCAATGTACAGCTGGGACATCTGGCTGTGTAAAACTAAAAATAACACCCCATAAAGTGTATTTTATTCACTTATTTTGACAACTGAAACACACTTTCCATTACTCATGACTCTGTAAGTCTCGCTGGTACGAGAGTCCTGACATTTTATATATGTTGCAGGCTTAACAACATCTTGGTCACACACATTCCTCGCCCGCCTTGCTCCTCACTGCTCCCCAGTGGTCTCAGATCTCTGACTCCTGCACCTAGGGGAGAGCCTCTGCTGAAGGGCCCTTCTTCCTTCCTTCATTTATTGTAACCAATTCTTCCCTAGACCCCCTTCCCAAGGCCACTTTCAGGCTCTAGTGCACAAAGATTCTGCCATCTTGTCTACCACTTTCTACCCTTCCTTTTCTTGATCATTTATCCAGTTTGAGTCAGTGCTTCATATTCCCAGGAAGTGGTCATACCAGGTATTGTCTCCCTTTCTACTCAAAGAAAGATGTGTCTTTCTTCTGGATACTTACACATCCATTGGAATTGACCACATGGATGCTGTTCTTTTAGCTCCGCAACCCAATGGCTTATACTTCCCACTCCTCTTTGTGCATTTGGCTGCAGGACCATATCTTAGACTTGTGACTAGAGTGTCTCCACTTCTGAACCCTTCAATCCCTCTACCCTTGGAGCTCTCTGACCACAATAGTACATCATCCCAGTCTTTTTTACTCTAACTCCCCTTCATGTTATTGACTCAGCAGCACTTCTCAGAAGTTGATCCATTGATGCTCTCTCAATCTCCCTGTCCCCGCTCCCCCAGCCTCCACCAACTTCCACTATTCTGACATCCAGCCCTGATCTTGGGCTGATACACATTCAAATTCTTGTCCAGATTTTCAACTTAGTCCCTTCCGAGTCCCTGTTCTTCTTTTTCTCTCATCCAGCAAAGGTGTGTCATGACCCCACCCACCTCATCTGCATAGCATTGTGAGCCTCCGGGATCAACCAGCACTTTCAGCTGTCTGGCCAATCCTCTTGTGTGGCCTTTGGGTCCGTTCTCATATTCTGCAGAGGGTGAGGGCAGTTTTCTCAACTCTTAACGATTTTCCCAAACTCTGATTCCACCTCCTTTGCTTCTCCACTTTGAAAAGATCATCCCGGCTTGAACTGAGAGGCACCACAGGAGCCTCAGAACTCTCTCAACTTATTTCTGTTTCCACAGCTCACATCAGCATCAGCACACACACTGACATCCTTGCTTCTTTCTCCTTATCCATGGAAGATGAGTTGTCTCCTGAAAGAATTACCCTTGACCTGGTTCTATATCTCATTCCTTTCGTCACCCTAGGAGTTTGCATCCCTTATTCATACTCTATACATCCTGGGTCTATAATCTTACCAACTCTTTTCATTTAGCATTCCAGACCCCATCAGTTATAACATTGATATAGTTATACAGGTGCTCAATAAAAGGTCTTGTGATCAAAATGGCAATACTATAAATTTTCCATGCCTCTGTGACGTGTCATTAATAGCTATATAACCTAAACAAGTTACTTAACCATTCTGTATTTCTGAAAATAATAATTCTTCATGGAGTTATAGTGAGATTAAATGAGATACTAGTTTTAATATGCTTAAAACAGTACTTGACATCTAAAAAGTGCCTTTGTTATCATTATTATTTCAAGGATATAGATTTTTGTGACAATCAGAAATAGAGATTTTGTGGGCCAGAGATTTGCAAATTAAAAACCCATGTGTGAAAATATGTCAAGAGCTTAAAAATTAGATTTTGTTGGTAAATTTCTTTAATAGTCCTATTACCCTTTGATCTGGACTTAGCATGCATGAGTATTTTTATTGAAAACCATATAACTGATATTTTAAACTGTGACAAAGAACTGTGGATGAGAACTGTCTGCCTTTAAATAGACAAAAAGCGACTTGCACATCAGGACGATATAAGCATTAGAAAACATTCTTTTAAAAAGAAAATAATAATAAATGGATACACATAGTGTTTGGTTAAATAAAAATGAATATAAGCCCTATACACCCATTAAAAAGAAGAGAGAAAACAAAAAGAAATAATATTTAGAGGGAGCTGATAGCTTGGCTTGTCACTCATTTTTCTATATTTCTATCCTAAAATAACCTGAAAACAAAAGAAAGAGAGGAAATAACTACTTTTGAAATGCTTGTGGCGAGTCCAATTCCAGTCTCTGTTTTCAGCAGGCTTAATTTAAAACTCAACCACACCGTAGAGAATAACCTCGTTGTAAATAAAACCCTGTAATTTGAAAACATAAATGGAAACAAACACTCACCAATGAGTGAATGTCTCATTTGGCAGAAAAGCATTCAGTGCAGTCTACCCAAAATACCCACCACATTCCAGGGCAAAGTTTTATGTACATATTTAACTCAGCTGTGTGACCAGTGATGTTGACTTTCTTAGGAAGTAGACTGTTCAAGGCTATCAGCAGTAGACACCACGGTGTCTGCAGACAGTGTTGACAGGCACCACTACCATCCTCCCAGTGCTGTGACGTAGGCACCAGCGTTTGAGGGACATTAGGCAGCAAAGACACCCCAGGAGCTGGACCAGCAAAAGCTGGAGTGGAGTAGCCACGAAAAGCACAGACTAGGCAGCCAGAACGCCTGGGACTGCACCAAGCTCTTTCATGCCAATGGTTAATCTTGGGCAAATTATTTAAATTCTGTGTGCATGGGTTTCCTAACCTTTAAATTATTGATGATGATGGAGAAGAAGAAGGTAAAGATAATGATGATCAAGAAGATGATGACAGTGATGTTTGTGATGATGGTGCTGGTGGTGATGGTGGTAATACCTACTTGGTGAATTGAGGTGAGGATTACATGAGTTAATGTAGGTAGCATATTCTACGTAAGTGTTAGCTATTATTGTTTCAGAATATGTTCAAATACTTACATGGTTTTAAAATTTATTGTTGTTTTAATTAAAAACTACTTATCAGTACAAGAAAATCAAGATTGATAAAGAACTGTCTTTGGATGGCCCTGCCTTTTATCAAGTTTATAAGCCTAATTTACATAAATGCTATTAAAACAAAAACTATGGTAATACAGATCCTAATTCCATGTAAACCACATATTTCACACCTCAAAAAACAAGGATCACCAAAGAATTTTGTTATTCTTTTTACTAAAATGATTTTATACATAACCTTCATACAGTAAGTACAAAATTGTGGTTCAAATTATGCCTTTTAATCTCAAATCCAAAATTGTACAAACCTGGTGAATATTTTACAAGAGATATAATTATTAATCTTGGGATAAGTGATCTATTCTTTTACTGTGTGAGTGCTTTATACAAGTTTTAAGATTTTTAGAAACTAAAAAAATACCTGCACTTGATAATATTATTTATTAACTATCTATGCACAAGATAGCCATATATTACAAATTAACAGGTGATTGATAAATGTATTATTTTCTAATTTTAATGTTTTCCCCTAATTGTCTACCATTTCTCTTAATTAAATATGCATTTTCTTAAGTAGTTTCTCAACAAAATATTTAAAGTTGTTCATAGTGATAGGTAATACACGTGTTTTACTTCAAGTATATTATGATACCACTTGTATGCACAATAGATTTTTGCAAAATGTGAATATTTTCTTACAACACTACTCATTGGAGAGTCATTGGTTGATGAGTGGTAGATTCTATGAAGAAAATGATGTTGGAAAATCTATGTTACCACAAAACCAATGGAAGTCCTATAAATAGGTTGTTTAAATCATGACAGCTGAAGTAGAACAAAAATACAGCATATTAAATAAAATAGCAATAATAATTAACATATTAGCATATATTAAAGCAGTAACCATAGATATAGATGTTGATTTCCATTTAACTTTGATACTAAATGGTCCACTCAATAGGATGATGATGATAATGATGACAATGACACTGAAGAGAAGGAAGGTGATTACTATTGGAAAGGGAAAACCACCCTTGAACTTTTTCTCAGAAATTCACAAATGTTTCCTTAATTGTATTCCAAATGTTCAATCTGTACCTAAATATTTACTGCCCCATGACTGTTTTGTAAGTTTGAATGAACTAAGCTTTTTGAAGGTATTTACTCCATACTTTTGAAGAAAGTGCGAACGGAGTGATCTTCCTTTGAAGGAATTGTCACTCTCCTGGCAGGGATGCAGAAAACCATTGTGGTTCTTCCTGAAGTTCCAGCTGTACTCATGAAAGACATGGACTTTCACTGCCTTCTCAGTAAGTTTGAATTGTGAATTTTTCTCCAAGTTTAAATCCACTGGGCCCTCCAGGTTCCTCTTCAGATAACCCCAGACCCAGGCAATTGTCTGTGGATAGAGAGAGAGAGAGTAACTAGAAAAATAAAAGCTAATTGTGGGTTAGACTGAAGAAATAGACCTTTCAAATGCTCTCTGACCAAGTTTTTGTATGTAGGGACTCTCATAACACAAAGATTCGGCCAACATGTAATGCTGGTAGAG
Source organism: Murina feae (assembly GCA_004026665.1). Taxonomy (NCBI): domain Eukaryota; kingdom Metazoa; phylum Chordata; class Mammalia; order Chiroptera; family Vespertilionidae; genus Murina; species Murina feae. Next base: position 30,271 of record PVJC01010641.1, on the reverse strand, counting down.
AAAGAACCGTCCTCCCCAAAGCCATCAGCAAGGAGTGCTATCCCAGTTGTTTAAAGGAAGTGGAATGCCAAGATCACCCATTATGACCAGCAGTGGAGCCAAGTGCTAGTGGCCAAAGCTTGACACTCAACTTTTTGCCAAGAAAAGAGTGAGAGCCTTCGAAGCTGGCCAGGCAGTGAAGGTCTTGGTGCCAATGGCTCTCTGAGGAAGGTGGCTTAGGATCCAATGAGACCACATCCAGACCTTAGCACCTGGGGCAGCAAGCTCTGGGCCAGCAGGACCTGGCCTCCATGCCCTTGAGGAAGTTGGCGATCATGGCCTGACTTCCAGCCTTCACCCCAAAGCAGTTGGGACCTCAGGAAAGGAGAGACTAGCCATCTGAGTGAAATACACGTTTGTTGTTTCTCTCATCCACTTTTTAAACATCTTAAACAAAGGCCAACTTTGTGAGGATTTAAATAGCTACAATTAACAAGATTTATGATTCTATAATTGCCCATCTTTATCTATAGGTTGAATGTCATCTCAAGAGTTTTTATTTATTTTAGTTAAGAGTTTAGGCAGAAGAAGGAAGCATTCATCTGAGCCATGAAATAGTAAGTGTATTTCACCCTGGTGTTGGAGAAACACTGTTCCTCCTTTGCTGCAGGCTGGCTATCAAACCAGGTTCTGTAGATCCCATGTTGTAAGCTCTGTCCAAGGAAAATACTACTGGGTTTACCCCAGCAGCGTGTGTGAGCTGTGACCCTGACCTGCTACATGGGCCCCCCCCAGACCTATGGGCTTCTCATTTATCATGTGGAAGGCCCTGGCCACTGTGGCTCAGTTGGTTGGGTATTGTCCAGTGCGCCAAAAGATTGCTGGTTCCATTCCTGGTCAGGGCACATGCCCAGGTTTCAAGATCACTCCCCAGTAGGGCATGCAGGAGGTAGCTGATCGATATATCATTCTCACAGCGATGTTTCTCTCTTTCCCTCTCTTTCTTCCTCTCCCTCTAAAAATCAATAAAAAATCTTTTAAAAAATATCATGTTCAAAGATGGAACAAACATTCACTGAGCTCTGTTCTGTGCCAGGCACTCTGCTACATGCTTTACATTTATGTTTTTAAAAAATCATTGTCTAGTGTCAAGCATAAGAATATATGCTTTTTACTGAAATCATTAGTAGACCAAGATTCTTCACACAAGAGCTTTACCTATACCAAGACTCTGGCTGCATCTCCCAAGAAACAGTCTCTTCAGTAGGTCAACTTAATTGGCAGCATTTATTGAGCACTTGCTACAGACCAGGCACATGCACTCCTCAGAGGGAGCTACTGTCTCCATTTGATAGATGAAGAAACTGAGATTTACGAAGTTTGGGGAATTGTTTGAGGTCACACAGGAGGAAGAGACAAAGCTGGGGCTCTAAACTGGATTTTGTGATTTCACAGCCCTTCATGGTGACCACTGTGAAGCCGGATTGGTGGAGACAGATCTTCCTCCCTGTTTTCCTTCAGCTGCCTAGCCAGCCCTTGTCCAACACTCCACTCCATCTCAAAACAAAACCAAACAAAATGGAACTCTTCCCTGCCTGCAGCCCTTCTCACCGGGTGGTCTCTTGAACTCTCTTCCCACCTTGACTTCTCCTCATCTCTGTGCTGTTTTTCATTAATAAAACATTTATGAGCACATCTTGGTCATGAAGCCATTCTGTGTCCACAATTCACTGTAATGCCACTTGTCTTAAGCACTTGGTTGGCCTGAGTCTTTGGACATTTCTAGGGAGATGGTCACTACCTTCTCTCTGTTTCCTAGGAGAATTCAGAAGGAAAATATAGTTTAGCCCTGGCTGATTTTGCTCAGTGGATAGAGCCTCAGACTGTGAAATGAAGGGTCCCAGGCTTGATCTCAGTCAAAGGTACATGCCCAGGTTGCAGGCTTGAACCCCAGTAGGGGGGGTGGAGGAGGTGGCCCATCAATGATTCTCTCTCATCATTGTTATTTCTATCTCTCGCTCCCTCTCCCTTCCTCTCTGAAATTAATAAAAAATATTTTTTAAAAGGGGAAATATATTTTATTTATCACAAGATTCCTAAACTCATAAGGAGCCAATACTTTGTATAAAAAACATTCCAGATCTCTCCAAATGAATGTGGGACAGTTAGCACTCAGGATGGTCTGCTTAATCTGCAAGCACTGGTGATACTGACCCCTTGACCCTGGAAATTACACAGCTGCCGCATCAAGCCAAACAGCCCTGGGGAAGCTCTCCAGTCTTCATCTGCAGCCGGAAAGGACCCCGCGCCGCTGAATTCCTTCCCTGAAGCATCGCCCTTCTGGAACTCCCCCGTTGGTATTTGCCACTACAAACAAGTTGAGTTTCCCTGGAAAAAAAGTCAACTGTCTCATACAGAAAAGATCTAAAGTGAGGCTCTTTATTGCATTATCTCCCTTTTCACTGTTTGTTTTTTCTTCCAGAATAACATAACTTGATGGGGCAAGGACAGTGGAGACCATGACTAAATAATTACTCGGTGAACAACTGAAGAGGACCAGCTATGATTTCACTCTTATTCAAGAGCTGGAAATAATAGTCCTTTCAGCTGCTGCCCATGAACTACTTTTGATGTGTGGGGAACAATTTCACTGTCATGGACACTTGACCACAAGCAAGTGCCCATGACAGCAACAATGTTGACTTGACTTTCTCCCAAGCCAACTGCGACTTTTCCAAACTCCCTGGGGCAGTCCTTTTGTTTACTGGCTTATATTTAGGGATGCGTGTGAAAGCTCCTTCTCCAGTCAGGATCCCTTGCTATAAATCTCACACAAAGACCATGACTATTTTCTAAAAACCACCACACAGCTGCCAGGGTATTATTTTCTGAAGCTTATGAAACATAACTCGTACAAATATATAGTGAGCATCTTTTGAAGATTTATTTAATTCATTAATGAGGGAACCAGATGGCGAAAGACCGGTTCCAAGGCAGAGAGACCACGATCAATAAGCTTGCAGACTGAGAGTCAAAATGGGTCATGGCTTACAGGGCTCAACAGAAAGCAAAGCAAAACAAAAACAACACAAAACAAACATGCATTTGGGCCTGATTATCTTCTCCACCAGACAGGAGTGGCTGACACCTTATCATTCTATACGTTGTCTTACCTCCACACCAATAGTATTAAAACAAATTTAAAACAAAACAAAACCAACTTTCTCCCCGAGCTCAGATGCTCCTGGCGTGGGCTTGTTAAATTGTTAGGTGTGTTGCTAGCGTGACACTGAAGGGGCACATGTCCATTTCCCCCTCTTTCCTATGTTTTAGAGGATTTTCCTCGCACACTCCTTTCTGTGATAACTGTGTGAGGAAAGCAATGATGAAACGGGATTTTCTGGATGGTAAACCCCAGGACTTCATGGAAGCCTTTCTCCAGTCCTGGTCTTTCGGATGGAATTCTGTTGGTGGGTTCATGGTAACTCAGCACCTATTGGGGTGTCATCAGTGTCCCTCAGTGTGAGGAATGCGGTGATGAGATCAAACATCAGTACACAGTGTTCACAGAGCATTTTACAGTTTATAAAAGCCTTCACGTGCCTTGGTTATCTGCCCCCCCCCCCGCCCCAAATATCTATAGAGCAGGCATTCTTATTCCACTTAATTGTTATAAATATTTAATACATAGGCAAATAGTTTTGAATTCTATTTCTCTATTTGCATCAGTGAAATAATAGACAAAATTCTTTCGAAGAAGAAGGAGACATTAACACACCAAAGGGAATGGCAAGAAGAACATGGAAAGGACCAACGTCCTTCAGAAACCCCTGCGGACAATGGGCCGAGTGTCCGGCTGCCCAGTCAGTGTGTGCGGGTGGGGCTGGCTTTTCCGTTGAAGGACAAATGGAGACAGACCAGAGTGTGAGGACCCCTCACATCTCTCTGAGCCTAAAAAACTCCTTGCAGGGCTGCTGTTCTGATTGTAGCTGCTCTCCCTTTGTTCCCCATGGCCCCTGAGACAGTTCTGAGCGATTCCTCTCCCCCAGACACAAATGCCCACCTCAGGTTTAACCTGCAAAGCACAGGTTCTGTCCCCGGGCCTTAAGGAAGGTTAAAGTTATCAACACCTTAGGGAACACCCCAGGGGTCACCATCCAGAGGCCCGGCAGCTCCCTTTCCTTGAAAAGCCTGAGACTCCCACCCATTTCTTTGTTTCAGCTTGGTAAGCCAGAGTTCTCAAGAATTTGAGTATTTCTACAAGATCATGAAATAAGCCACAGGGGTGATGTCAGGTGATAACAGAACACGTTAAAAGCCAAACGTTGATGGCATCTGCTTATTTCTGGACGTGTAACCTTCACTCTGAGAGGTCTAAGAACTTCCCTCCTGGGTTCTCATGGAAATGGCCATCACCCCTCTTCTTGATTACAGACCAGGACCTAAGAGCCAAGCCTCCAAGAGGGGCAGAGGGGGCCGTCCAAGCCCACTACGTCAGGTCTTGGTGGCACACACAAACTGAGTAGGTGCAGGCACGGCCAGCCTTTCCGGGGCTGCTGCTCTTTGTGGTCGTGGGTGTCAGAGCCCTGGGCTGGGAGCCTCCCTCAAGGACTGTGGTGCCCTGCAGGGATCCAGGTCTCTGTGCTGCTCAGCCTCAAGGCCAAGACATTTCCAGGAAATTGAGGAGGCAAGGGGCTTCAGTGGAACAGCAGCCTCTGACCTGCAGGCATTTACTGAACACGATACAAGCTGATAACACGCTCTTTTCTCCGGAAGCAGGAAGTAGATTCTCAGGAGACCCTATTACTTTCTCACGGCTGCTTCTTTGAAAACAGCGCAGCTTGAGAGTTTCAGAGCAAGAAGCATGAATAGTGTCCGTGGTTTGCTGAACTTCAATTAGAGCTGAATGTAAGGGGACATCGATGTGGGGAGCGGCCTATGGCCTGAAGGACGTTGTGAAAAGAAATGATTAAAAGAAAAAATTCTTTTTGATTTTTAGTAATCCAAGTGACCCCGGATGTCCTGCCCCCACCCAGGCGGGGCTGGAGCAAAAGTGTCATTACTACTTGTGCCCAAAGGGTGACGGCGCGTCAGGCCTGCCCTTCCGGCCTCCGGGCAGCTCTCCTCTCATCAGGGGCAGGTGTGCCAGCTCCTCTGCTACCACTGCCTCGGCTGCAGGTGTCTCAGTGGGAAGCTGCGTTTCCCAGCTCTGCAGCCTTCCCTTTCGTAGCAGGATGCGTGCAAGATAGGCCCCTTTTCCAGTTTTGTGTTAGGCCAACCCCTGGCCAAGGTGGGGGTTTGCTTTTTGCCCAGGGTCCCAGATAGTGCTCCATTAACACACACCCATCAACCTCTGGCCATAGGGACTCAGGCTGGCAGAGACTGGGAACTAACCTTGTATCGTCCCCTCATTTCTTATGTCACCTGGCAGCTGAGAATTTCATGTGCTCAGGTGTGCAAGAAAGAGCCTGTCTTCATTTTCCCCAATTTAATCTGGATCTGACACCACATGGGTAACCCACCCACCTGGAGATTATTGAGACCGTTCCTACCATCTCCCCCTGCTCTACCCCTCTGCCTCTGGGTCATATTCCTGGGTTTGTGTGCCCCCAGCCACAGAGAAGAGCCTCTGATATCCAATCCGTCATGTGTGTGGTCTGGCAGCTCTGCTCATGCTTCTGTGGACCCTGGCCACCATGGAGGGTCTGATGGTGACCCAGACTCTTAAAGGTTCCCATCAGAACGTCTTAGGAATCAAGCAGGAATGACATGTGGCAGCCCCTGCCCACAGGCCCCATGGACCCCAGACCCGTTCCTAATCCAAGAAAAGTATTGCATTTCTTTTACGTCTCTCCTAGTCTGGGACACTTTACACCATGTTTTCAATAAACTTAAAAACAAGCAGGAAATAGATACAGAGGCAGAGCAGGATCGAACAGACTGTCAAACTACAGCGGGAAGGATGGGGTGGGCTGTGGAGGGGTTAAGAGATCAAATGAAGGACTTGTATGCATGCATATAAGCATAATCAATGGACACAAGACACTGGGGGGTAGGGAAGGCAGGGAAAGGTCAAGGGGAAAAAAAGGAGACATATGTAATACTCTTTGTAATACTTTAAGCAATAAAACAAAATTAAAAACAACAACAACAACAAACAAGCAGGAAAGGTTGTCTTCAGGCAGCTCCAGGTAGCCCAGAAAACATCCCTGTAGCTGGGCATCACAAAGAAGCCCCCTGTTCTCAGAACAAGGAGAACATACACAATGAATGTCTCAGAAGAATCCATCAGTCAGCCACTGCACAGTGGCGAGGAGACCCAGGGTTGGGCCCTGGCAGTCTCAGAGGCGTCTCCCATCCCTTGCCCCCACCTCTCTCCGCTCTATATTGGGGGTCTGGCAAGTCCATGGGCTCGACCAATGGAGCCTGGCAGGAGATGGGTGTCCAGAGTGAGGGGAGCCCTACCGTGAGCAACATCTTCTGGAGTCATGGAGCCCTCATACCTCCTGCCTCGTAGCCCACTGTGGTTCTGACTTCCATCCTGGGAAGTCCCTGTGGTACAATCTCTGTTTTAAAACTCAGGATGGCTGCTGCCCCTCTATTCAGCCACTTACTGTTGTGGGCCTTGAATAAGCTGCTTTATCCTGGGGTGCCTCAGTCTTCTCACCTGGGATATAGTACTTTCTTCAGGGAACTTTCAGATGGCTTGGATGAGAGAGTACCTAGGATTTGTTATTTGAAAACTGCACAATACGTGGTAATTACTGGAATCTGTATGAGGGAGTCCTGAGTGGCTGAACCATGGGTAACTGGACTCTGGAATGAATGGGAGTCAGAGTGAGAGTCGCTCCCTTTCAGTCCTTTCTAAGCACAAGGAGAGTTTGAGTTTGCTCCTGGTGTGTTGTGAACACACCTCTGACAGGGGAGCTCCGCTTCCTGCTGAGAGAGCAGGTCTCAGATGTGGGGAGGTGGAATCTGGCTTCACTGCTCTGCTTACACGGAGTTCGTTTCGCAGCCACCTCTGCTGACGGCCAGCCGTGCGATGCCAGTTTCCCATTTCTGGGGTGATAAAAATTCTTTCAACCATGAATTCATTTAAGTTTTTAAAAAGGGTTGGGTTTGGGTAAACACAGAAGTAGGGAGAGCACAGCCCGGAGCTCGCGTGACCTCAGCTTGGAAGCCCTCTCCTCAGAGTGCATCCTCTGGGGCTAGACCATGAATCAGGACACAGAACAAAGAGTTTCCACCAAGAAGTGCACGGTTCGCAGCCAAGATCAACAGGAGGAATATGACAGCACAGAATTAAACAGCAAGTAATTTGCCACAGATGCAAATTCTGTAAAAGTTCAAAGATGCTAGGGCCAGGGGTTTTAGGAGAGGAGGGAGAAGGAAAATTCAGGAATTCCTGATGAGTGTGGGTTCAGGTGTGGAGGAAGGGTAGGGTGGGTTAGGGAACAGAGGAGAGGGGGTGATGTCAGAATGGGTCTAGAGTTTCTGGGGAGAGATCCAGTTCAGTGTCAGCAGGGTCCTGGGGACTGTTAGGAATAGGATGACACATCAAGGGTAGGAAATGGAGAGTTCTGCATCATTAAGCATCAGTCCTTACAGAATCGTTTTCGGCAGCAGTGGGCAGGCGCTGTTTGAGGCCAAGGCCCTGTGGGGAGAGGACAGGCCAGCTGGGAGGCAGATGCCCTCATCTTGGGGTAAGCCCTTCCCTTAGAAGGCAGAGCCAGGGAGGGACCAGGTGGATGAGGAGGAGGAGGGACAGGAGAAGAAGAAGGGGGAAAATGAGGGGGAGGAAGAAGAAGGAGGAAGAGGGAGAAGCTCATTGGCACCCTAACTCCTGGTGTTGCCACCTCCTCAGCGTATTCCCATGCCTGGTTACTGTGGATAGTGCAACAAGGAACGAGGAACATGGGGGTGCTAACACCCCCTTGAGACTCTGATCCCAATTTTCTGGGATAGGTACCCAGAGGTGGGATTGCTGGATCATAGGGTCATTCTATTTCTGATGAGTTCGTGGAGGCAGCACCACTTTGTGTGCCAACAGCAGTGTTCTGGCTCTGCTTCCACGCCAGCGTTTGTCTTTTGTGTTTCGGGTTTTGCTGGTGAGAGGAGCTGAGCATCTTTTCATATTCGTTGCCATCCACCGATGAATGAATGCATAAAACACATGTATATATATACACAAAGGACTATTATTTAGCCTTAAAAAGAAGGAAATCCTGCCTGAGGCGACGGCATGGATGGGCCTGGCGGACGCGAGGTTGAGTGACATCAGGTGCCACAGAAGGACAGATACTGGGGATTTGGTTTATGTGAGGAATATGCACTCACCACCCTGAGAAGCAGAGTGGATTAGTGACTGCCAGAGGCTGAGTAGGGGGGCGGGGTTTGCTAAAAATGGGTATAGCATTTCAGTTACACAGGCTGCATCATTTCTAGAGGTTTGCTGTGCCGCATTGCGCCTACAGAAAACAACAGGTATTGTACACTTAATAGCTGCTGAGAGCAGATCTGATGTTACCACAGCAAAATAAAGTGAAATAAAATAGGGTTTTCTCATATCACTTGCACTAAAATAAAATAAAATAAAATAAAATAAAATAAAATAATAACTTCTCGTATGGACCTGGGTGAGGACCGACCCTGAGAAGAAAGAGGTTAAGAGGTTAACCCACTTGAGTCTGACCATGAGAAAGAGTTTGGTCCAGCTCCTCCTGTGTTTCCACGGGACAGGAGGCCTGGCTGGAGGGAGCAGCAGGAAGATGCATCCTCAGGAGCATTTGTGTGGAGGGCCTCTCCCTGGGGACACTGCACAGGCCCAGGTCCTGTCTGTGGGTCCTTAGACCCATCTGCTCTTGTCTCTGCAACTTTTTAGCTCTGACTGGACCCATTTGCATCTAGAGGGCAATTGAAACAAAAAGCAAGGGATATGAAAACACATGCACTGATTCCAAAATACAAAGTAGGAAGCCAGGGCGCCGGCACCCAGACTGAACTGGAGAATTTTTTAAAAATATATTTTATTGATTTTGTACAGAGATGACGGGAGAGGGGTAGAGATTTAGAAACATTGATGAGAGAGAAACATCGATCAGCTGCCTCCTGCACACCCACTACTGGGGATGTGCCCGCAACCAAGGTACATGCTCTCGACCGGAATCAAACCTGGGACCTTTCAGTCCATAGGCCAACGCTCTATCCACTGACCCAAACCGGTTAGGGATTGAACTGGAGAAAGTTTTAAGAGGAATACTTCTGCTCCAAAGACGAGCCAGGATTCCACTGTAAGGAGCATGTTTCGCATTTTAGTTTCCAATGATGGTAGTCAGGATTTTATAGTTTTAGTGCAAGTGACATGAGAAAACCCTAGGATTAACGTCAGAACATGCCTCTCCTGCTTGCTGACCCTTGCTGGGTGCAGCAGGCTCCAGAGTCAAGCTTGGCAGGGACGAATTCCCATGCTCTTTGCCTAGGCAGCATGTATGCAACTCACTGGTGTTGCACATGCATGTGAGCCATACTTACAGACAGGTTTTTCTCTCTTCCAGAAGTGGAACATGAAACGAATGCAGAGCCTGCACTCCCTACAATGATATCATCATGAGCTGTACCTCACTTGCATCATGCAGGCGGGGACGAAGCCTCCGCACCCTCCCCACCCCCATGGCAGCACCCTCACCTGGTGCGCAGTCAGTCCCCCAGGTGGTCCGCACAGGTGCACCATCTGGTTAATAACACAGCACCGAGCAGGATCTGGTAAGACTACCCCCAACTTAGGTTTTTATAATTGTTTCTTCTCCCTGAGCATAAAAATACTTCTCCATCTGTCCTATGAAATCGGGAGATAAATAAATGTTTATTCAATTTCATCCCTGTCAGAGTCATCCTTCCTTAGAAAAATTATGCACTGCCGATACCACGGATTCACCAAAACTCTCTGCATGCAATGCACTATTGCCCTTGCCCTATTGCCCTTGCCGAGGCCCAGGGAGACAGGGAGGAAAACCTGCCGACCCACTCGCACCTTACTCACTGTATCGGAGCTGGTGACATGGCACAGGAAAAGTGTTGCAAGTGGGGATTGACTTGGCTGACCTATGTGACAGCCTATTTGACCAACTTTCACCAAGCCAGAGGCTGGAGAGGGAGCGTTAGAGATGTCTCCACATTTACTTTTCCTGTGATGCTCTGGGTCCTGATCATTTGCAGCTTTCTAGCTGCCTCGGAGCTCCTTTGCCCTCACCCCAGTCCACTGCACAAGCTGAGACAGTGGCGAGAGATTTGCTGTGAGTTGTGCCCACTCTGGAGCCATTGCAGGTCACCATTGTCCTGTGATCTCCCTCACTCCTCCAGGTCACTGCACCCACTGCTGATGGTTGATGTGCTTTTGTCTGTGATGCTCAGTGTGCAGGACATGACATGTGGCAGACACTCTAAACACAGGGTACAAACCAGGACAAGATGAGAGAAGAGGGGGACACTCCCTGTAATCATCCTGAGATTATAGGCATGATCACTCTCTATAGAAGCATTTGCTACTTTTATCTTTCTAATTCTTATCCTCATCATTTCCTCCAACTGCCCGGCAACCCCAGCCCCAACCAACTCATATTGAGCAACACCATTAACTGGACAAAGTTCACAGAAGCCACTGGACTAAAGTCCACCCTCTCCTTTGCAGCAGCTGTGACTGGCCTACCATCCCTGCTGCATCGTGAGAGGAGTTTCTCCTCCCCTAGGGCCCTGCTATGCCCTCACCCCTCACCATCACCCTGTTGGGTCAGCCCAGGATGTAGGAGGCAGGACACAGGGCTAAGAAGAGATTCCACCACTTCCATGATGGTGGCCTTGGGCAGAGACTTGATCAGCTCTGTCCCCAGCATTGTAAAGTGGCTGAGATAGTGGAACTGCCTGGCGGAGCAAGGGTGAGAGGCTGACAGAGACACAGCAGGGCGAGCATGTGGAGGAGCGTCTGCTGCAGCCAATACTCAGTACACCCCGGCCGCTATCAGCACGACTTCCTCCCAACAAGCCTTCCATGTCCTTCACTGGCACGACTTGATTTAGTCTTCCTGCAACCCTGAGGCAGGTCCTCTCATTACCTGACTTAGGAGTCCTGGGTGCCTACTGCAAGTGTAATTCTGAGCTAAGTGCTGAGGATAATCTGGGGCCAACGGTAAGAGTCCCCACCTGTGGACATTCGGTGGCAAAGGAGACAGAGGTGAGGAGAGAGGGTGGTGCTAGAAAGTGTTTCTGAGGAGGTGATGTCACCTGTGACTGCAGAAGGCACTGGCTAGCCAGGAGAAAGCCAGCCTGTCCAGGAGGGAAGAAGCTACAAGGCTGACAGAGAGGCAATGAAGCCCAATGAGCAAGAGGGGCAAAGGGGGACACCTCAACCCCCTGTTTCCAGAGGGTTCGACAGCTTTGCACTGAGGACCACTGAGGCAGAGCAAGCCATGCCATGTCCGAGAGGGTGGTGGAGGGGAAGCTGGTGCCAAGCTTGAAAGGAAGGCAGCCACCACCTGGACTGAGCCAGCGTGGGTGGCAAACATCTGTGCACTGGTCGTGATGAGCAGTGACCCAACCTCTGGGGGTTGGGGGCAGCAGGATGAACATGACCACAGTTCAAATTCTCCCCAACCCGAGGGCGCAGAGGAATCTTTCTGTGTGATAAAAATAAAGAACTGGGAAAGCCTTACTTCTGTGTCATGGATCAAGTTCAGATGTGGTTCCACTCTTCTCAGCCAAAGGTCTATGGCTGCCTGTTCCCCTGAGCGCTCCACCCATTCCTGCCTCCCAGATCCATGCCTCCTACTCCCTGCCTGCCATCTCCTAAGAGCTCCCTCATCCTGGCAGCTCCCCAAGTCCTGCCACTCTTTTGAGATCTATCCCAAGTTTACCTCTTTTACATAACTTCTGCTCCTTCTAGCCCACACTTGCTTCTCTAGTGCCTGAAATTTTGGTTCACATCACTTTATTATTAACTAGAGGCCAGGTGCACAAAATTCGTGCACTCAGGGGAGGGGGAGTTCCCTCAGCCCAGCTTGCACCCTCTTGCAATCCGGGAGCTCTCAGGGGACATCCAACTGATGGCTTAGGAGAGACTCCTGTCACTGCCGCTTTGCTCACCAGCCATGAGCCTGGCTCAGGGCTTCTGGCTAAGTGGTGCTCCCTCTGTGGGATTGCACTGACCACCAGGGGACAGCTCATGCATTGAGCATCTGCCCCCTGATGGTTAGTGTGCATTATAGCAACTAGCCATTCTGCTGTTCAGTCGATTTGCATATTAACCTTTTATTATATAGGATTCTTTTCCATCTCCAAGTATCCTACTTGTAAGTCCTCCTTTCCTCTGAGATGGGCCTCAGGTAGTGTAGAAACTCAAAAAAGTGGGTGCAGTTTTCGGGTGCCACTGTATAACTATCCACTACCTTACTTTTGTGGATAATAGCAAACAGTAGGTCAGACAATGATGATTCTTTCTAACTGCATTTGTTCACTCATTCATTCAACCATTCATTTATTCCACAAAGAATTGTTGGGTATCTATTATGTTGTAGGCACCATATGCAAGATGTTTTTGATTTAAAAAAAAACTTTTTAATTGAACAGAAATACTGACAAAGATATTTTTTAAGTGAATGGATATTATCAACCATCGTTCTCTGGTTCTAATTTCTCAGTGACCTCTGGTTCTCCATCTGAGTTGGCCAATGTTCTGACCAATGAGTGGAGTCTGTCATGGGTGCTGTGGCGTGGGTGGGCCAGCCTGCCACAACATATCTCCCACCCACTGCCCTTTTCAGGTCTTGGCCGATATGAAGTGTGAAACCAGGGTGGTAAAGCCCAGGTTCTGGCCCTGGAAACCTCCAGCCTAAGCAGGGAACAGTCGGATTCAGATAAACCTTAGGAAACCCTCGCAGTAAACCAGCTGCGATCTGCATCTTCAAGCACAAACTCCCTTCCCAATCAAATATTTCTTGCTCTTGCCTCCCAGCTTCCTGAACAATTTCCTTCAGCCTGGCTCTACGTAAACATCAAATCCCCTCTGGCCTCTCCATGTGTGTGCTGTCCGCCCTGGCCTCCGCATCGTGTAAATATTTAATATTCTCTGTTTAGTATCTGTGTTCTGTATCCTGCAGACACTCATTGTATTGTCAATAATGCATAATTTGTCAACAATGCCATGGCAAAGGCTAAATTTGAGTCTTGGAAGATCCAGTTCCTATTATACACTAATTTTTATCTTGCCCATAATAAATGTTTGTTGTAGAAAATACAAAAGCTGTGGATAAATGAAGAAAAAATGTTATTCATGATCCCGCCAGCCTGGAGTGAATCACTATTATCAAAACTCCGGAAGGGCATGGGCCTGGAATTCCATTTTTATGAAGAATGAAAAATGCATACCATTTAGTACATGTCCAAAAGTAGAAGTTCAGGGTCAAAATGTGTGCAGTTTCAAGGAGATTTTGCCACAAATTCTCAAATTACCTTGCAGAAACTTAAACCAATCAACACCCCTCTTCGAGATGAGCGCCTTGCATTCCTTCTGCTCAGCTAACACTCAGTCGTATCTCCCTTTATCGCCTTTGCCAGACAGACATAAAAAATGATCTCATAATTCCATTTTTCTCTTTTTTTGTCAATTTCCAGCTCATGTCCAGAGAATATTTTTCTGAGGTAAACCTGTGTAAAGAAGGGGTCTGATGAATGATCCAAGTGAATGTGGCAGCCATCCCATCATTAGGGATGTCCTGTGGGTCATGTAGTTCCAAAAACTTACAGATCAGGGGTGAGCTTGGATGAACAGACTCTCCGTGGAAGAGGAGTATGCACAGAGCATTTGCAAAGGCACCTACTGCTTCTAAAATGGTGAGTTGAAAATGAAAGACTTGCCAGTTAATTGATTGGAGTGGTACTCACTGAATGCATACTATGTTCTGGGCACATAGTGACTTTACAATTCAGTTGGGGGAGAAAGATGACGAGCAAGTGAATAAATAAACCAAGAAGAAAACACCCGAGAGCTGTAAGTGCTGAGGGAAGTGAATCATGAATCAAGATGCTTGTTTTCCTGTCAAGCAAAGGATAAATTTCAATGAATTGACTGAGCTGATAACTACATTCTGCCAATATATACAGGATGTCTGCGATGCTCCAGAGAAAAAAATGGATAAGACTTGGCCCTTACCTTAAACAGTTTGAATCGATTTGAGGGGTGGGGAGTGGGGAGGAAATAGAAATTTAAGAACTGTTTTAAAATTTTGTATTATATAGCAATTTATGCTTCTGTGAATGCTCCATCAGACCCGAATACTCTGATTCTTATAACAACTCGGTGTGGTCATCAGGTTTGATACTGTCTCCACTTTACAAAGAAGACCAAGCCTGCCCAGGGCCACATTGTTGGTAAATTGTCCAGCTGGTATTCTCAGGAGGACTTCCAACACCATCGCTCAGGTTCTGGCCACTGGCCCCTCCCACTTGGAATGGAGACAAGAACTGGGAGAAGGAAAGGGTGTCGTGAAGTGGGAAGGCAAGGTGAAATGGGCCTCTGGTTGATTATGCAAACTGAAGCTGAGATGCAAGATGGTCTGCATAAGGCCAACAACCAGGCAATTTATTCCACGCCAGCATTCATTCATATCCTGGGAAACTAGTCCTTAAACCTGCTATGAGACTGGCTCTGCACTTCTGTTATTATTCTTGTTGTTGCTAGTTTCATCTGGCCACGTTGATGCTTCGAGTCACCGGGCTCCAGGTCTGCACAGGGGTAGACAATATTTTGGCATGTTTTCTACACAGTAAACAGGTCTGATTTCTGTTGATTACACTCTCTCCTGTGGGAACAAAGACAAGTACACTTTAACGGCCAGGAAAAGTTACCTGCTGAAATGATGAGGCGTACGGAGAAGAATTTGAGACCAGGGTGTGGGAGAGCAGAAACGCAGAGCCCAGGAATCCTGAGCAGAGAGCTCCGACTCAGCACACATCCCCCAAATCGACGCCAAATGCATTTTCCTCTGGACATGCTCAGGTCAACTTCAGCTTCTGTTTCAAAGGCCCCCTTAAGTAAGCCAAGGCTTTTTTCCTTTGTTCCCAAGTTTATTGGGGAGACCACACACAGGGCCCTTAGAGTGGCTCCCTGGGGTTTCCGGGTCAGTCAAAGTCGCTGATGACAGATGACAAACAGGCAAACACTAGCTTGCACCTCTCCCTGTCATCTCTCTCTATATGGTCTCCATCAGAGTGTGGGCTGGAGGAAAGAAGGGAAAGGACAGAGGGAAAGTGAGGGAAGAGCAGGGGAGGAGTCCTGGGAGAGGCAGAGAGGCTCTGAAAAGAGTGCTGGTTGAAAACAAGGGCCTGCCCACCTTTACTAGTAAAATGGGTTCATAACCCCAGGCTCTACACAGAAAACCTAGAAGTTCACATTTTCCTAGTTTAGGGATGCTTGACCGATGTCCATTTTCTGTGTCACTGCATCCATGAAGAATTGCACCTTCAAGTCCAGGCTCTCCAAATGGTCCTGACATGGCCATGTTCGTGCAGGAAAGACATGCACAGTATTCAACTAAAAATAGTATAGCTTTTGCTTTGGTTGAATGAACTGAAGTCAGTTTACAGGCACTGAGCCAACAGCCTCTGAGGTGAGAAGGCCCACTGGGTCTGAGAATGAAGCTCTGTGTCCCTGGAACTTCACTGGTAGAGGAGCAGGTGCAGGTAACGTTTGCTGGGCACAGGTGGGGACCAAGCAGAGTATCCCATTATGTGTGTGTGTGTGTGTGTGTGTGTGTGTGTGTGTGTGTAGAATATCTATGCTATCAATGGTGTACATTTGGGTTTCTTGTCCTTGAGCACCATGAAATCACTCATATGTATTTTCTAGTGCATGTGTTCACATTTTATTGGGTGTACAATCAGGAAATAAAATGAATGTCAGACCACAAAGTATGTCTATGCTCAGCTTTCATAGAAAGTGCATTTTCCTCAGTGGCTGTATCCCTTTCTACTCTGCTGGCAGTGTAGCAGAGGGCCATGGTTTCATATCCTTGTCAACACTTGGTATTTGCCATCTGCTCATTTTAGCCATTGTCCTGCTCAAGAAGCTTTTGCCTACCCAGGAACATCTACTCTCTCATGGTATTTTCTGGACCTCCATGTGGTCACCTAAATCCAAATCTTCCGTCTCTTTGTCTTTTCATTCTCTGCCAGAGAGCCCTCAACTCTATTATACATTTGGCTCACGTTTTGTAATTCCCCAGAGCCTTTTCATTTCTCTAATTCTTCAATTTTCTAAAGAAATCCTGTTTTTGTGTTATGGATTCTACGTTTTCTGTTACTTCTCAAAAATACTTCTCATTTGTTTATTTGGAATTTTTCTTCTTGCTGCACTGTTGGTTTCCTCCTTTTATTCATGCCTTTGCTTCATTGACTTTTCTGCTTCCAAGTTGGAGATGTCCCTCAAATGTCCGTGGTCTTTGCCCATCATTCATATTTAATGTGGGGCACTAACAAACCAGCAGAAAGTCCTGGGTGCATGAGTGGAACTCATCGACAGGTGGGAGTCCCTTTAGGCTGAGAGAAGCAGCTCCATTGCTTTCATTGAGGGATTCCTCAATGTCAGTAGCCAGAGTTCTTTATTGGGCGGGCATGCATATGGCTGCCAACATAGGAAAGAGAACTGGGGTTCTCACTGTTAAATATTAAGATTTTCATTTAAATGATGACTCTTACCTGAGATTTCCTGTGTGCTTGGTGCACCCAAGACCAGGACCTCTCTATATCTTCCTCCTGGAGGAAATAGGTACCGGTGTGTGCTAAGTAGGTGGAGGCAAGGGGAATTGGGGATCAGCCCATCCATTTGTCTAGTATTTCTACACTCCCCTGATTTTAGGCCTGTACCTTCCCACCAGCATCACTCCCAGCATGCTGAGCCGCTCAGGGGCTCTGCAGGGTGAACTGGGTTACTACTGAGCATTCTCCTCTCTGAATTCCTTTAGGTGGTGTCTCTCTTCCATCTGCCTTTTATCATCCAAAATTATGTGATATCTGTTGTCTGGTAAGGTTTCCTGTCTTCTGTTGTTTTTATTGGCAAAGTCACATCTTTGTTTGTTTTTTTCTGACATTTTAGTATAGTTTGGGAAAAAGAGAAAGATGGTTGTGATCAATACACAATGTTTAACCAACAGTCCATGAAGAAAGAAAGAGAAATTCACTGAGCGAACAAGGACACGAAGGAGAGCATTTAAGGCAAAGGAAAAGGGTTTTGTGTCTGTGGGTGCCTGCTCTTGCTATTCCCACTTTCCCTGCTCTTCTATGTTTGATCAAGCTCTCCAAATCCCACATGTATCAGTAGTCATCAGGGTGAGGCTATGCTGTAGTAACAAATAGCCCCACATCTCAGTGGCTTAACACAACAAAAGCTTGTTTCTTGCTCATGTTACCAATCTATCCAGAGAGATCAGTAGTGGACTCTGTCATTTTAACCACTCAGGAACCTAGCTAAAGGCCGAGCTTCCATAATGACCATGGCAAGACAAGTCACATTCCCACACCAACTTAAATGGGAGAAGAGCAATATAATCCTACCTTGCACTTGGAAGAACTAGACTATCCATGAAAAGCATTGATGACTATCATAAACCCAAATCACAGCCTCAGGCAGAATTAACATGCTTCAAGTGTCCTTTTGCCAATCACTGCTTTAAACACTTGCCATAATGAATTGTACTTTTGGGAGTCCCTTTGGGCAAGGAACTCTTTGAGGGTTGAGGGGAATATCAACCATGTCTCTAACTGCAGGTCCTGGAACAGAGGTTGGAACAGAGCAGGTGCTCAGTGTGCTGGGAAAAAAAAATAACTTTTTATTAAAAGCATGTCAAATTTGTCCTTATCTGGTAGTTTTACAATATATGTTATAGCTTCAAATATGTCTTCCTTCTCTACTAAATTCTAGAAAGAAAGGGCGGATGACCCATAGAGCTAGGGGATGAAATATTAGCATCAGCACACACACTGTCGGCATACTAACTGCAGAACAGAGAGGATCCACCCAGCAGATGAGCAAGACAGCTCCTGCTTCCTCAGCCAGGGTCACGTCCAGAGGGTTGAATGTTGTACACTGCCAGTTATCCCTATAGACTCTTGCATAAATGTGTATGCAAATACTCACTGAAGTTTCTATTTTAACGCACCTTTGCTCTTTGCCAAGAATAAAAGCTGAATGGCCAAATCCTTAAAAGGTCTCAGAACATTTCAGAGGTGTAAGACCACCATAATTTTCCTTCTTGGTTTCTATTTTTATAACCAGAAATAGCAGGTGGGGTGATTAATGAATCCCATTAAGGATGGTAAATTTTTAACAAGGAAACCTCCCTTCTCCGCAGTTCACTCCCTTAATCTCCTTATCAAATTAGTACTTTTATTTTCACAACAAAATGGTATTCCTCCCCAGTAGTTCATTTTCAGTTCAAGCCCTGGTGGGATTCTAATTTACTTCTCACTGTTAGTTCCAAGGAACTTGAACGTGACATGAGGCATGTGCACAGCTATTTATCGGGCCGTGTGTTCACAGAGGAGAATGTCACCATTGTGGTGCCCAAGGATGTCACTGACCCCTTGATGACTTGCATGTACCTATAATAACATCCTCCTTTCCCCCATGTGCCTGGATGGCTTTGTGGTACTAAGGCTGGGTTCAGAGGGGAGAATTCTGTATTATTCCTGCCACCTGGCATCTGAGTAGACGGAAGGACACTGGGGCAGGAGGACTCTGACCCTATAGCCATGGTCACGAGAGCAAGGCTCTGGTGACTCTGGATCCCCAAACTGGAAGTATTTTGCCTTTGTATTTTCAAGTCACTATCAAAGTAATATATGTGTACACTCTACAAAGGTGGGAAAATACATAAACTATGTTAAACCTTTCAGAAATGAACACATTTAACATTTTGGTCTATTTCCTTCTATTCATTTCTCTCTCTCTCTCTCTCTCTCTCTCTCTCTCTCTCTCTCTCTCTCTCTCTCTCTCTTCCTCCACTCCTTTCTCTCCTTCTACATGTGTGTATTGTGTAGCCACAAATAGGAGTCCAATTGTAATACTGTTTTGAAATCCACTTTGTGAGCTTACCAATGTCACAAACATTTTCCATAAAATTGAACCTTTTTTAGTGATTGGTTGTATTTCATCATATGAATGTAGCATATTTTATTTAAATACATTTCTATCTTTGATGTCTATACAGATGTCCTATATTTTACTTTTATAACTTAAGAAACAACATACCCCTTTTTATGTAAATATTTTTGCACATCTATGACCTTGGCTGAGGTTAATTTACTTAAAGTGAAATTACAGTTTCAAGGCTTTGAATGTCCCCCAGGGTTTAGATGCTCTCCAGATAATCTGTACTCATTTATATTCCACAGCAGTAAAGGGGGGTGTCTACTCCCCAAGCTCCCGCCAATGGGGCGTCATGTCATTTTAATCACATTTTTTGACAATGTGGTCAGTGTAAATGGTGTTGCAATTTGTATTTTTCTCATTCTTAGTATAGTTGAAATGTCTTAATTGTTTTTCTTAGCTGTTGAAGTAATCGTTGTGAGATGTGCAATCATTTAAATCTTTGAACTAAAAAACTCATTTTTTTTTACTGTGTCAAATTTGAACTTTAGATTTTTAAATAAACTTTATTTTTTAGAGAACTTTTAGGTTCACAGCAAAGTTGAGTGGAAGGTACAGAGATTTCCCATTTACCCCCTGCCCCTACACAGCCACCTCACTATCAATATCCTCACCAGATGGGACATTTGTTACAGCCCATGAACCTGCCCTGACACATCATCAGCCCCAGAGTCTAGCATGCATAGTAGGGTCATTCTTGGTGCTGCACACTCTATGGATTTGGACAAATGTATCCACCATTCTATTGCCACACAGAGTAGAGTACTCAGCTTTCAAGTAAACATTGTGATTTCACACTCCTAAATTAATCACTGTTTAATAGTATGGAGTTCTCTTTCAAATGTCTTTTTCTCCAAAAGACACTGTCTGGGTTTTCCCTTCTAGACCTAACAGAGTTTATTAAGTCCATTTTTCCTAACCAGACACATTTCTCCTCAAGAGAAACACTGATGCTAGCTGTCAACATAGTAATTTGTGTTTTCAACTACATTTTCTATGTTGGCTTCAGATACTATTCCTTTTAAACAACACAGCGTTATCCATATAGTTGAAGTTTCTATTTGCATTCTGCTCTCCTCCATATAGGCCCATTCAGACTGGATATGAATATGGCATAACTTACCTATTTCTTATATATGGGCATTTGGCTTTTGTCTATTCTTCCATTTTATAAATAATGCTCCAATGAACACCCATATGTGTGAGACTTTCTGTGGAATCTAGACTGAGTTAATGAAATGTAGGAATGTAGGGAGCATCCATCACCAAATTCCCTAGAAGAGGCAGACTGTCTTCCAGAGACACTGTTCCATGCATACATCCCCTCACCCCCCACCCCACAACAGCCTCCCCCACACACCCACAGGATGGAAATGTCACCATTTCTCCACATCTTCACCAGCATTGGCTATGATCCTATTTCTTCCTTCTACACTTATTTCTTTCGTCTACGTGAAATGTCTCATGGGGTGTAGGGTCAGCTCTATATTTCATCTCATTGTCCCTGGATACCGGGTGATCATTCTAATTACTTCAGTGTTATGAAGTCTTCCCAGCCCACCCTGCCCCTCATACTCTTCGTCCTTAGAGCATCCTCTCTGTTCTCAGCCCTTTACCAGCCACATGGATTTGATGATAAAAGCTAATGTCAGGTTTCATTGCTAACCCCAGGGGGTTTTGCCTGGAATTCACAAGTTAATTTAGAGGGAATTGATATCTCTCTCAAGTTGCCTTTCCACTTGCAAACACAGAATGCATTTCCACTTAGTTATTTTTAAGTGGAGTTATAATTTTCTCAATAAGAGCTGTACTCGTCTTTTGTTAGATTTATTCCCAGATTCTTGTAAGTTTTGCTGTATTGCTGGCAGAGACTTTTCTGCTGTAATTACCTTGTCTAATTTGTGATTGTGGGCGTAATCACCCTGCTTATTTCCAGTCTCTACATTTTATTTAGTTTGGGGATTTTTTTTTTTTTTGTAAAGGGGCAGAGACTCTCTTCTTTGTCTTGTACTTTCTATGGTTCCAGTACAATATTAATTAGAAACAGTGATGATAGACAGCATTTTCTTGTTCTTCATTTTAGAATAAGTTCTAATGTTTCACCTCTTAAATTGGATGATTTCTAACTGTTTTGTTGATGTCTTTCATCAAGTAAAAAATGTTCCCTTTTCTTATTACTTTGCTAGCAGTTGTGACTTGATCACATATGAACATTTTTTGAATTTCTTTCCGCATCTACTGTGATGACCATATGTTTTCTTTTTAAATCTGGCAATATAGGGAATTATGATAACAGGTTTTCACATACTCAGATATCCATGCTCCCACCCTTTTTCAAAGAAATATTTTCTATTCCTTTTACACCTTTCATTTTATGATCAGTATTTTTTCACCTTGTGATATATGAAGAGCCATATAATTTGTTCTTAGTTCTCCTCGTGACTAATTTTATTGCTCAAATAATATGGATAGACAGCATTGACTTTTTTAACACCCAAAACGAAATTCTAAAAAGAAAATACTTTATTGCCTTTCTGCTATAAAAATCAGTATATGTACATCTCAACCCACTCTTCCTTTTTACTAATGAGCACAGACATTTTAGTAAAATTTGGATTGTTTTTCAATTTTGCTTTAAATTTCTTATTTCAAAAATGTTGACTTTTACAATGTTTCGTAAACATGATTAGCGTAGGCATTTACCTTTAGTCCTATGTAAAGTGCTCAGCACCCACCAGCCTTTTTATATTTTTCTTTTGTCAAAGTTGTTGTGTCACCTTCATTTCAAATATGATTTGTTAGTTTTTTCAGGAGATATTTATTTCATTTTTGATAATGACTTTTTGTTGACTTCATCCATGAAAAACAACTTCACTGGATACAAAAATTGGGGTCCCCCTTTCCCCAAATTTCCCTGAACTTGCTTATGTAACAGAGTTGTGTTGTGGGGAGCACAGCGGTGCTTTATTTTTCTCCTCCTTCAGGCAAAGTGTGTGTAGTTTTCCTGTCTGAAAGCTTGTGCTATTAGTTCTCCATCCTCGGAGTTCGCCGATTTCACCAGGGATGTTTCAGGATCCCCTTTCTCGATTAAAATGTTCCAGGAATGCATTGAGGTCTCCAGGCAGCAGATGGAGTTCCCCCTTCACTCAGAAAGTGACTTCTGAATATGCTGCTGTTTGATCTGTTCTATCGCCACACCACAGGCACCACTGGCTCTATGTTGGACCCCCATTGCCCATCTTCTTCTTCGATGATCTTTTAAAATTTTATTCATCTCTCTCTTTTTTGTTGTTGTTTCTTTATTCTTTGTGGATATTCG
Source organism: Murina feae (assembly GCA_004026665.1). Taxonomy (NCBI): domain Eukaryota; kingdom Metazoa; phylum Chordata; class Mammalia; order Chiroptera; family Vespertilionidae; genus Murina; species Murina feae. The sequence continues at coordinate 7,781 of PVJC01010641.1, read as the reverse complement.
CTTCACACTGAAGAATGTGGAGTGTGGGTTTTAACATCAGATAAACGCGACACTTATTTTCTCTTTGATCTTTGACACCAGGCTTTATCTTGACATTCTATTTTAAGAAACAAGTTAGAATTAGATGATGTACTCATACTGCTTAGCCCATTCCTTATCAAAGGGTAAGCAGTTAATGTCAGGTTGGCTCCTATGAAATTGCCAATATTGGACAGTTTTTTACCTATAAAAGGGCACTTTCATTTGCCTCGACTTAACATATTTTAGTTATTAAAGAATTATTTTTTATTAGTGCATTTTAATGCCAGACCCCCTACACTATCCATAGGTTTACTGCTGGATTATTTCTGTTCTGGGATGTTTCTAATATATTTATTACTTCCTTTGTTAATGTATGGTTCTCATTTTCCCCTAAATTATTTATCACTTCTGCGTTGTTATATGCTTTTTATAGATCCTCTAGTCCTAACAAAACGCTGTTTTTCCCTGGGCTTCCTCATCTAACTGGGTCCTCACACAACCTGCCTCACACAACTTGAACCTAACATATGTGTGCTGATGTCTTATATTCATAGGATAGGGTTTCTTGACTTCTGAACTACTGACTCTGTGTCCAGGTCATTTTCTGTGTTGGGAGTAGGGGTGTGTGTGCTGTGCCCGGCAGGCTATCCAGCAGTATTTCTGACCTCTCCTCAGTACATGCCAGAGCAGCCCCGTCCCCTGGTGTGACAGCCCAAAGTGTCTCCAGACACGGCCACGTGTCCCACTGTTGTAACCTGTGGCATTTCAGCAGCAATTCCATTTCCAGAATTTTATCCTACATATTCTTGCACATGTGTACAAGCATAGTTGCAATAATAGCATTTTAAAAATGAATTATGAGAGGTGGAGAAGCAGGAAAACTGAAGTGTTCATAAATAATTTTTGTATTTACACTAAAAGAAATAGTATTCGGTCATGAAAGCTACAGATTTATATGCGCCAACATTTGGTATTAATTGAATTTATTTTCATTACACACATTTATCATATTCATAATTCCTTCAAATTAAAGAATTAATTAAAATTTATTAAAAGTCTTACTAGAAGGATACAAAATATTGTCAAGGACATAATGGACAGGCTTAAGGATTTGTACAAAATACAATAGAAAAATAAAGCATGGATAATTATGAATAAGAGAATAGAAATGTTAAAATACTAAAGACACTTTTTTAAAAAACTTACCCCAAATAAAAACATTCCTGAATTTGCATAATAGATGAGCATATCATACTGCAGAACAAAGTGATGCTGATAGATAAATATTCGTTACCTGCTGAAGCCACTACACTTTAAGAATAAGAAAAATAAGAATAATAATCATATTATATAGCCTTTACAGTGTGTTTCTAGGTAATATTGTGTGTGTTTGGGGTGTGTGTATGTTTAATGCATGTAGTAAGTTACAAAGAACCATTGGGAGTTGCTGAGTGTTCTGGGCTGAAGAATGTTATTCCAAGGGACATATATGTGCCACCTTCCTCCTTCCTCCCCCACCTCCAGAGCCCTCCGGTGGCGGGGAGATGGCAGGATTGTCAAGGAAAACCAAAGCCTCGCCCAATCCTTTGTAGGCAATCACTTGCTCTCCAAAAACAAAGGCAAGGCCTGGACATCCTCGCACCTAAAGAACCCAGCAGCTACAGCAGCTGCGAGCTGCTCCTGGAACCCCAGCTAAGCAAACCACTGATCCAAGTCTAGAAATCTCTCTCCAAGGAAACGCTACAGAATATGCAATTCCTGGCAAACAGAGCACAAGTTTATATGCAGAGTCGGGCAAAGCCATTCCGGGAATTACGGTTACCAAACAGATTGTAGACTCCAGAAACCTTTCAAATGTGCACAGACAGCTACTGAAAGCTGGTGGGCAGGCGAGAGGTGGGGCGGAGGGAGGTGGCACTCATTCTGTCAGCTTTTTCAGTGAATTCATAGGAACCGTGAAAAGTTGAAACATGCAACTAAAACCATGCAGAGAGTGTAACGTATGAATGGTCTATCATCATTTCTTTAAGTTTCCAGGAGGCTTTTAGAAACCAATTTGTTTTCTCAGGGCAAAGAGGCAAAGAAACACTTGTAATTCAGCAGTTCTTTAAAATGAAAGTCAGTGCATTTTTGATAAGTAGCATTTTACGGAACAATCCATGTTTATGAAACCATTTCTATCCATCTGTCTGTAAGTATATTTATCTGTTGGGACATTTCTGATTCAACAAACCTTATTTTTTCTCTTATACTTTTATCATATTGTTTGTGTTATCCATCTGAAGATGTATGTCTTTTTTGTTTTCAAAAACCTAAAGTCATTTTCTGCCAAACTCAGTAACATAGACAGTTCCTTCCCTCTTCCCAGGACTAGCTCCCACCTCCCCAGCAAAGATTTCTTCGCTGTCATCATTGTCCCATCAATTTCCCCATAAAATGTGTAATCTCTGGCTGCTGTGTTTCCATGGTGATGTCACACTGTACACAGGACTCTGCCACTTGCTTTCCCCCAAAGACAAGGCCAGGTTCCCAACGCTCTCTCCCTCCCTCGACACGTCTGCCTCTTCTATGACAAGCACCACAGTCCATCTGCGTGTCAACCTGATTCCGGCCTGTGTAATCAGCTCAGTGATTCTGTCTACCTGTGTCCTTGATCGAGCTCACACGCTTGTTTGCCCACAAGTAATTTAATATCGTGCTGAAATCCCACAGCATCCTAGTGGTGGCTTACTTAATATTTCATGGATTACAGACCCTAATTTAGGGTAATTTAGTTCTGTACACAACTGAATCTTCCATTCCAATGATAAGCCATGTTATGTCATTTACTCACAGAAAGTGCCCCTCGGTAGAGTTTATCTCTCTCAGTAGAATAAAATATTTTACTCATATAAATCCTGCAAATGTCTCATAAGATTTATTCTTAGCTGTTCAAATGTTATTGCAATTACAGATGAGTCCCCCTTCTGTTGCATTTTGTAAATGTTTACTTTTCAAGTAAAGACAAGCTATTGATTTTTGCCTATTAATTTTAAAACCACACAGTTCACTGAAGTCTCCTATCAATTCCAATAATCTCTTCCGTTGACTTTTTTGTGTTTTTAGTTACGCAATTATATAATCTTCAAATAATTTCCTAGCAAATTATATTGGCTTAGTGTTTTCGAAGCTAAGTAATTTTATAGTGAATATAGCCATTTACCAGTATTCCATTGCCCTGACTTTAATTTGAATGACTATATGTGTCACTATTAACCATGACAATGATTTGTGTTTTGGGATTTAAAAGAGTGTATTAAAGACTGCCAATGCATTCCTATATACTAAGGGTTGTATGTTTAGTGTGTGCATGTGAAATTAATTAACATACATTCAATTTCATCTGACAAGTTCATTGCCATTTTATTTATCATGTTATTTTTTTCTTTAACATATTAAATGCTGAATTAATTGGCAGATTCCCATGCCTGCTTAATTGTGGTTGGTTTTAAATTCTTGCAGAGGGAAGTTTATGCCTGCATAGCACGGGGTGAAGGTGGACTATGAAGTTACTAGTAGCATTTAGGCCTCAGCCCAGTTCCTTCCAGGTCTGGGTGGGGCAAGGGTGAGGAACCTTGTTTCTGCCAAGGGCCATGTGGATATTTATAACATCGTTCTTGGGTTATGCAAAATTATCAACTTAAAAACTAGCCCCTATATCTGGTCAAACATTCAATAGCTTACCCCGAATGCCATGGCAGGACCAGACCAATGATTTCACAGGTCTTATGAGACCCATGGGCTGGGCCTTCCCCACCCTGGGGTGGAGGAAGGGGAGATTTGTCAGTGGCTTGCAGCTTCTCTCTGCTAGCTTCTCACTGGGGCAGGAGAGTTCAGAGCGTGGGAGCCAAGGCGCCCAGGGATGGAACCGTGCTTTTCCACAAATCCCTTGACGGAACGCACACGCTAGGAGCTACCTGGGACTCTGGGTGCTGCACTGTTTCCTCTCTGTGTTTGTTGGGTTCCCCTGGCTTCACCATCAAGTGCAAGTGGCTCAGAATCTGCATTTGGCACCTGCCCCCTGCCTGCCCACCTTTTTTGAGCCCTTGATCACCCAGGTTGGTGATTGGTCACAGGAACCTTCTGAGGTATGGGCTCTTCCTCCCCTGGTGGACTGGTTGACGGAAGTCATGTGTGGGAGTTTCCTTTTCTTTACTCCATCCCCTTCTGCACGTGATCCAACAGAAATTCGTCAGGTTTTCTATTCGGGCACCCGCATGGTTCCCATGCCACTATATTCTCCACATTTGTATCTCATTGGTCACTCAGGGCCATCTTCGAGAGGCAAGGGCTAAGTAATGAGTCATTGCTTGCTGAGAAGACCCCATTCCTTCACACACACACACACACACACACACACACACACACACACACACGTTCATTGTACGTTTTTACATAGAACCTTCGTGGCCAAAGTTTGAAACACAGGCATGAGGCATGGGTGATCTGCCAGAGTAGAAAGCCGGATTCTGATCATTTCTTTTGAGATAAAGGCTGGGCCTGGGGTAGGCGTCTGTGTCCATTCCCACAGCCCAGGGAGCTCATGCCAGGAGTTCCGCAGCCTGACGAGGCTTCCAGTCCAGGGCTCAGCTCCTCCCCAGCTGTCCCACTCAGAGATGGGCATCCTCATTTCTCTTCCAGCTGATCACCTTGGGATGCCATGCTGGGTCTCCCGGGTTCAGTCAGCAAAGCTGACAAAGAAGTCATCACTATAAGACAGTGTCTGGCTAATTTAGCCCCAACCCCCTCCTCCCCGGGCATGTTGCAGAGGGAAGCCACAGCAGCAAAAGTAACCAAGACCATTCCTTACTTTTCTTATGTTTGTTGCTGCTGTTTTCCAAAACACTCTCCCATAAATGACTGTAGTTTATCTTCATATATGCATGTGGTTCCAATACTATCGCTCCAATTTCCAGGTAAAAACCTGGAACGTGACCAGATCAGAGCTGGCCCCCAGTCTCTTAACCTGGGGCTACCTGTGGACACCAGCTTTCTACCCACTCCACTGGAAGGAGAGAAAACCGTGCACAAGTGAGAGGCTTGAATATGTGAACATATCCCTTCAAACGGACCCTTGTCCCACCAGGTAGAAATGAGTAACAGACCTCTTTCCACGGACCCAACCTCTCCCTCTTTCTGGGCTATGGTTCTCAGGAAGCGGGGCGGGGGGAGTTTGAGGAAATCAGATCTAAAGAAATGTCGAGAGTCCATAAAAAATAATTATAACCATGAGCCACAGGGAAGAGGAAATGGACTCCGGAGTCTGATAAATAGGATTTTATTAACTTGTTAACCTTTCTGGCCTATCGAGGAAACTAAAGGCAAGACCTTTCAGCCCAGCAGTGACCGTGACACGCTGGGACTCGAGGAGCAGATGGAGCCCAGAGGGCCATGTTTATACGGAGACAGAGAGTGCAGTCACAACAATGAGGGCTTTCCCGCTTTTTATTCCTGAGGGAGTGTTTGCTGGATGGAGACTTACCTTGAAATGGGAAGCTAGAGAAATTTCATCCACAGTCAAGCTAGAGATAAGAGACCTGATGCTTTAAAAAAAGGTATAAAGAAATATGAAATAAAATGTATTTCTTCCTTTCATGGGAAGATTAACTCAAGTTTGGGGAATATCATTTGAAGCCACCACCTCCCCCCCTCCCTGCCCCCCAGCCTGTCACCAGGGCTCAGAGGGAGGCAGGGACCACGTAGGGTACTTCTTGACAAGCGACCACTGACCCCTCTCCGCAGAAGCCCAACTGGCAGGAAGGGAGGCAGCACAGCCTGGGAGAAGGGAGCTGGGCTTTGGCGACTTTAGCGAGGCTGTGGTTCTTATAACCTCAAGGTCCTTCCATCATCCACGTTGCTGCTTCCACAGGCAGAATGTGGGCCAGGAGGGAGCCTGGGTCTCTGGGTCCAGAGAGAGGAATTCCAGCGGCCCCTGGCTCAGCAGCACCCCAGCTCCCCACGAAGAGACTATGCCAGCAGGGGTCCTGCCGGCACACGGCCACCACAGCCACCCTGGAAGCGGCTCTGTGCGCGTTTCCGCTCCAAACCTCCCGAAGGCTGCCCATCTCTCAGAAAAACAGGTCAGGTCCTGACAATAACCCACCGCCTGTCCCCTCACATACCAGGGCCCTCTCACCTGTGGGCCTACTGTGGCCACCCTCTCTCACTCCAGGGCCTGTGCCCAGGCAGGCCCCTGGGGATTCCCTTGTCCTCAGGTCCCTGTCCACTTGCTCTGCAATGAGGTGGCGGGTCTGCTCTGTTTCGGCAGATTGTCCTCACTCTGCTCTGTATTTTCCGTGGCACATACCGCCCTGTACCTTAGGAAAACTGACTTCTACTTCATTTATTTAATGTGTTTGTTATTTGCCTCCACATAGAATGTAGGCACCAGGAGGGGCAGGGGCTTGGTCTGTTTCCTCCCTTATGTACTCCAAGCACCTACAATAATGAATGAGCAAACAGATGCATTTCGAAGCACCAGCAGCTGGAGGACGCTGCCATCAGATGTGGCCTCTGGAGTGTGTGGTGCTTCCCTCAGTCCTCTCCTTTCCAAGACAGTAACTCAGGGAAGGGGGTATTGATGGGGGGAAATCCTTTAATAGTAAAGGCCGCTGGCCTGGCTCTCCTTCATCCCTGAAAAGGATTCTGCGCTCTAGCAGAAACATGGAAGCGATGTCTGTACTGAAGCCTGCTGTTAGGGGGCCTCAAACAGTAGGTGATCATCCAAGATTTACAAGCGATGGCACCAGGCCTGACAAGAGACAGAGCCAGGAGCAAGGTTCCCGCTGCATGGACTCCAATTTCCTGGCTCGCATCCGGCCTTGCAGACCACGGCCTCCGTCCTGACACAGCTACTTACACAGAAACATTTGTGAAGTGCTTCATCCCAAGGCTTCCCCCAAACACGGGGAGGAGAGGGTGGCCACATGCCGCTGGATCTTCAGGGCCGCGTTGTTCTGGGCTTTCTGACCTTTGACCAGAGCCCTCTCCAAGGGTGTGAACGCCATTTTTTCTGCCGGTCTTTCTTTTTGTTCCACTCACTCGGGGAATGTGTTTTATTTATTTTAGTCGTAGTTAGCAGGGAAATTACATAAATACGTAGGAATTTCAAGATTGGAAAAGCAAACCTATGCCATGGACGCTAACAAGTCCATTGTTGATGGTGAGGTCTGATTGAACTGAAAGACTGGCCAAAGGGGAAATCACAGCCCTGTGGAGTGGTGATAACCTGGGGTTAACACAACACTGCTACTCACATCATTTTATCCATGGCGTTTGTGTGCCCCATGCTGGAACCCATCCGAGGTGATTTGCTGGCAAAGGCTGCCCAGATGTCCTGTCACCCACACTCTCAGATGAGACAGGCCTGTGTTCTTGGAAGCCCAATGCTCTGTTGATTCTTTTCATGCAACACAGTCCAGTTTATCAAACTGAAAACCATTATTTTATAAAACAGAAAACGTAAGAAAAGATGAACCTTGTCTATATCTGCAGCAAGACTGTCTATTGCACTTCATGTCTATTGAATGTTTCAAGAAAAAATAAATCACATGACCAGAGTCTGGAGGTCTTTTCTATAGGCCCAATTATTATTCTTGGTAAATTAACAACTTAATATTACACCACACAGACCTATTTTAGCATTATTATGATCAAGAAAGAGTCAGTGTGTTCTGATTCCCAGTCTCTCTTTTTACTTTATTTTTTATTGAATTTACTTG